>JAKTVD010000039.1:0-60423 GCA_030557035.1 Saturnispora kantuleensis | reverse complement strand
TTTGTCTTTGAAGTCTAACGTATTCTGGCCACTTGACGAATCTACCCAAGTTTTGTTTTGGTTGGATGGATTGACCCAAACCGAAGTTTCTTGGGGTAGATTGGAACAAAGTGTTCTTGGTGTCGGTCTTCTTAGCCTTGGTGGCCAATGGAGCAGCTGCAACCTTCTTACCTGCCATCTTTACTTGTATTAGAAACTGGAGATTAGGTGAAAAAAAAAAATCGTGAAATTTGAGTGGAGTATTTTGTGCGTCGCTGTCCAAACGAGGGTTTGTGTCACGTGCGCGGGGTGAGGGTTGGCGTATTCTTATGTAAGTCCCCCCATTTCACCCCAACTCTCCCTCTCACCTCAATAAGAATATAGGTATTTGCATACACATGCTGCCATACACATACCCACCTAAATACATGGCTATTCTCTTTCTATCAATCCTGTGATGAAATTGGGTCGGAAACCTCAATGAAGATAATATCACGTGCAAATCGCTCAGCGCTTAAAGGATCTTCTCCGGCATCTTCATCATTAAGATCACAAGAGTAGACCAGCCACTAAAATGCTTGGTTCTTTGGCCTTCACCTGTACGCTCGTTGTATTGTTCCCAGAAGTTGCCGGTTCTTTGGTATTCGTTGAAAATGTTCTCCACCAAGTTTGTTCTTAACTGGACGTAGATCTCATTAGCCAATGTCTTGACATCATCGTTCACATTTTCGTCACTACCATAATGAAGAAGAGCCTCCAAGGCCAAATAGTTAATGTTGATCCAAATGTTACCCCTCCAGTAATCCTCACCCGTGTGGAAGAAAGGGTCATCCTTCGATAATGATCTGATTCCATACGGAGTCCACAATTTCCTGGGGTCATAGATATGTCTCATAACACTGAGCAAGGGTGCAGTGGCCTTAGGAGGAATCAACTTGTGAAGAAAGGGCATCAACGTCACATACCCAATGTGGCATTCAAAAATATCCTCATCGTCATCATCAACAGTAACATCACAGTAACTGTCCATCTCATTGGACCACATCTCCTTATTAAGGTTTGCAATCAACCCCTGGTAGTTCTTCATGTACTCCATGGCATCATCGTGTTTTTCCAAGAGTGTAGCAATCTTTTGCATTGATCTCGACATCACACCCATCCATGACATCAAGTCCACATTCACCTCCCCAATGTCAGGTTCACAACGTGGATAATCATCCAACCCACTTGGCAAACAGTGCTCCTTCGTTCTACCCTTCCATCTGTACAACTCGTCCTTATTCAAGAACTTTCTATCGAACTCTTCGTACTCACCTCTTTGTGTATTCCGGAACCATTCGTAATGCTTTTGCAATTTATCGTAGATTTCATTCGCATATCCAACAAGAATATCTGGCTCCAACATATGAATGTCTCCCAAGTTCTCTTTCAAGTCATGATCAAAGTAAACACTGCTGTCTACACCTAGATCCATCTTTGGAGCCTGTGACAACTTGAATTTCACAATATCATCCAAAAGTTCACTGAAAAGCATCATCAAGGTGGGTGGATTGGCAATATTATGGTTTTGAACAACGAACTCATCTGGAACCATACTTCTCGCCTCATCTCCTAAGATTTGCTCCCTCGCAATCCAGCCATCCTCATCAATCAAGGAAAACCAACTCCTGACGATCTCTAAAGCTAAGTCTGGATCGTACTCCAAAATAGGTAACAGATGAAACCCTTCGTCCCAGTAAAATCCTCTGGGAAAGAAAGATCTACTTGGAACGGAGGTAAACAATTCGTATGGACCCTCCGATTTACCGTGAAGCTTCTTGAGAGAAAACTTGACATCATCCACAACCACATCTCTATCCACCAACTGGTCACCATAGAAATATCCAATACCACCAAGTAATTGAGAGATGGTCTCCTTGGCAAAATTGACATACTTCAGTTCATGAAATGGGGGCTGCAATTGAAACTTCTTGGTGAACTTCTCGTGGAACTTGTCCATCACACGTTGTATTAAAAGATGTGTGTCCTTGATGGTCTCACTGGATTGTTCCATGTTGAAGAGAACGTCAAATTCAAAATCTCCTTCAAAAGTCTTTTGAATGTAGTGGACATTCCCCTCAAACCCATCCGAGTTTCTCAATTGAAAGAACTCGGTGGCAGAAAAATCATTGACAAGTTCTGGTGACTGTGTTTGCATCGACTGAGCGTGCATTTTAATTAACGTCCAAAATATATCTTTTGCTTGCCAAACTGTATCCATTGGAACGGTCATTGGTAAATGGTGTGTATAAAAAGGATCAAAGTCCGGATCGCCCCCTCTTGGCTTCTTTTGCTTAGGATGTCTATTCGAGGAAGTTTCCAAAACCTCCATTTCGAATCCACCACCCAACTTCTTCGAGTAACCCTTCAAAGTCAACTTGCGAGGGTCCACACAACTATCGGTGTTGGAGATGTACTCGTTGGCCAATTCCAAATACCCTGATTCTTCAATTGCTGAATAAAAGACAATCGAATTGATATCATTTGGATTTGGTGTTTGACCCTTGATCTTCAGACCCCAGTTCATTCCATCATCAGATTTGACAAAGTTGATCGTTAAGTTCAAACCAGAATCCTTGTCTTGAATGATTTCCCTACCCCCAAATCTAGGATCGTATCTCTCCCAACCAAATTTACCGATGTTGTCTCCTTGTCTACACTCATGCTTGCATTTGTTAAGATCCTCAAATTTGCCTGCTGGAAACCACAATAACCCCGAAAGAAATGAATCGGGTATTCTGGGCCTGATCCCAAGGTACAAGTTGGACCGATATGCCCCCCAATTGAGAGAATTCTCATTCAATTCCTTGAATTGATCAATCAGAGCCTGAGATTCATCGTATTCAATGGCAGATTGACCGCTGGTTAAGCCTAGAATAAAGGCTACCAACGCCAAGCACGTGATTTTGAGCATTCTCTAGATCTTTAGAAGACAGGGTGGCGGACAACGGTCTGAAAAATAATTTGCTCATGACGTTAACAGCTATAAAATTAAAACCCTCCTCTTCTCCTCTTCTTTTTGGCTTTCTTCGGCGATGAATCACCCATGGAAAGCTGTGTCTGTTGTGAAGAGGGCGGTAATAATTGGGAACCCATTGGGGTTTGAGAACCCTCTTGGTCCCACCTCCTCTTAGGAGTCCTACTCTGAGATTGTGAGACGGAAATTGTTGGTATATTCAAGAGGTTCTTCTTCTTGTCAACCTTATCATCAGCCTCATCATCTTCAACGTAAAATTCACCAGAAAGATTCATGTCACTCTCGAAATCCACCAACATCTGCCGTTGAGTGTCATTCAACTTTTTGGAATAGGCATTAATATAACCATCGACTACGGTCATGTCGGGTTCTCTTTTCTGGATAGCAATGGAGCCAAGAATAAGATGAAACCCAATGTACTGGGCAATGATCTTGGAGTCCTTACTATTCTTCAACAACGGCAAAAACTGCTCGTGGAAGTTCTTCAGTATGTCGATATCTGTCAAGGGTGTGTTCAACTTGGTGATCTCATCTGTTTTCCACACGTCTCGGTCAAGATAGAAATCGACAATGTTGGAAGTTTGGAAATGATCAATGAATTCGGTGATCATGTTCGTCAATTCATCGGTATCAATATTGAAACCCCGGTACTCTGTCAATTGCTGGAAGTGGTTATTATTCTGGGAACCCTCTACAAACATAGATAGGGAGTCACTCAATGCATCCGCGTATTTCTGGAGCGAATTCTGGGCATCCTCTCTTGTTTCCAAACTGGAATATTTGGAATCCAAGGTACCCTCCAGTAATTCACTGTATGTGTGGGCAACATCTTCATGAAGGGTATCAAAATACATTTCGTTCTTCAATTGGCCAAACTTGAAGTACTCTGGAAACACCAATCTTTTCGGATCGATTCTCCCGTACTTGTCTCCCCTGTCATAGAGACTCGTGAATTTTAATAGACATGTGGATATTTCATTCAACTCCGTCAATTGGATGGCCAGATATAAGTTAGACTGCGGAGTTAAGGGCATTATCCACGAGGAATCGATTTCTTGCTGGTGAGTGAACATCCAATGAGGATAATCGATGATCTTCATTTGAGTCACGTTCATCTGTATGCACTGGGTGACAAGTGTCACCTTCGAGGATATTTTACAGATTATTTCCTCATCTGGGCAGCCGTAGGGTCTTGAAAATAATTGAAGATAACACGACTTATCCTCGGGGTTCAAGAAATGTTTCCAGGCCAACCTCTTTTTAAACGACTTTGTGGCATCAACCAAGATGATTTCTCTTGTTGTTAAAAGAACTACCCACCCGGGTTTATTGGGAACCGGTTGCAAGTCCAGGAATACGGAAAATATCCCACCGGTGACCCTACATTTCATTTCCCCCGTCCTTAAATTCAAATCATGGATCTGAATTCTCGAATAGAGAATGACCCTGTCATCTGAAACCTGGTGTGATTTCTTGAACCCTGATAAGTCGGTAGGTTCGTAAAATGTCGTCAATTTCAACTCCACCGGCTTCAGTGACTGTGAAGTGATATCCCATTCAAAAAACTTAAATTTCGCATTAAAGTCAATCACTAGAAGAGAAAAATCATAAGTATCCGGTCCGCTGCGTCTGTGCAATTTGACGTGTGAAAACATCGACCACTCATCGTCCGACTTCAATTCAAAAATCCTTCTCAATTTGAATTTCTTGCCAGTATATTTGATCTTTAATACCACTATTAGGATCCTTGTTCGTATTGCCATTACTGTCACGCTACCGCCCTCTATATTGATGAATTCTAACCCCAAAATTTCGTCCCCCAAATCTAACGAATCTTGGAAATCCAAATCTGGTAGAGTGAGTTTCTCTTCTTCCACAGATTCAAATTCTTCTTCTTCTGTGGATCCCTGGAATGGATCCTCTTCACTGTATCTATTGACAAAAGCGGATTCTCTTTCGGTCGCTACCGACCACCCTTTCCAATCAGATGAAATTGAAGTAAAACCTAATAAACATCCATTATCATACTTCGACGCAACCACCCAATGGTTATTATTTTTAAACATAACTACCATTTGGTCTCTGGTTGGATCTAAAACATCTGAAGCAGAAGTATACTTCACATCATGTCTTTCCCATTTACAACGGATATAGTTGGCTCCAAGAGCAGAATCGTGCTCCATATCAAAATTAGCCGTCTGAAGAAACCACGGAGCACGCAATGTGTACTTTAAACCTTTGTGGTGGACCTTAAATGTGGATTTGATGGGCTCCAATCTTCTGATCGTATCTGTGAAATAACGAACCCTGTTAAAAAGAATGGAATCTTTGGGATTTTCGGGTATAACAAAAGTTCCCGATAGATCCATCCCGTAGGTGGAGGAAAGACCATCCCGTCGTCTAAAGGGTTGCATTGGAGGTATTTATCGGATCAACGAGCTTAACAGTGAAAATCCTGTTGAATTATGTAAGCCTTCCACCAGTTGGGAGCGCTCAGCACGGTCAACAAAGTTGTCATTTTAAAAGAACATTATAAAGTGAAAGATGGAATGTTTATTTTGAGGCGTCTTCACCGGATTGGAATCTCAAGTCCCAACCAATCATTGGACCAAACTTAGGTAGCACTTCAGCCACTGTTTGGACATCCTTGTCACCTCTACCGGAGATGGTAATGACAATGGTTTCATCCTTCGACATCTTCTTTGCAGCTTGGACAGCACCATAGATTGCGTGGGAGGATTCTAAGGCCGGAATAATACCCTCGTATTGAGAAAGCAATCTGAACCCTTCCAAAGCTTGTGCATTGGTGACAGCAATGAAATCAACACGGCCAGTATCCTTCCAGTGAGCCAATTCAGGACCCACACCAGGGTAATCCAAACCGGCCGAGACAGAGTGAGTGTCGTGGACTTGACCATCCTCATTTTGAAGAACGTAGGTTTTGACACCATGGAAGACACCGGGATCACCAACCGAAAGGGTGGCAGAATGGTATTCAGTATCAATACCGTCACCGCCAGCTTCACAACCCAACAACTTGACCTCAGTGTCCTTTTCAAAAGGAGAGAAGGTACCTGTTGAGTTCGAACCACCACCGACACAAGCAACGACCAAATTTGGAAGCTTACCGTTGTTGGCCTTGGAGAATTGTTCCTTAATCTCGTTACCAATCACGGATTGGAAAGTTCTAACCAAAGTTGGGTATGGATGTGGACCAATTGCAGAACCAACAACATAGTGAGTGGTGCTCAAGTGAGAAACCCAATTCCTGAAAGCCTCGGAAGTGGCATCTCTCAAAGTCTTTGTACCGTTTTGAACAGCAACGACGTTGGCACCCAAGATTCTCATTCTGAAAACATTCAACGCTTGTCTTCTAACATCCTCTGCACCCATGTAGACGGTACACTTGAGGCCAAACTTGGCACATGCGGTGGCTGTGGCCACACCGTGTTGACCTGCACCAGTTTCAGCAATGATTTCAGTCTTACCTAATCTCTTAGCGATCAACACTTGAGCTAAGGCGTTATTAATCTTGTGGGAACCGGTATGGTTCAAATCCTCTCTCTTCAACCAGATTTGGGCACCGCCGGCGTATTCGGATAATCTTTCTGCTCTGTGGAGAGTTGAAGGTCTACCGATGTAATCGTAAAGTCCATGGAATTCTTCCCAAAAGGTTGGATCTGCAATTGCATCTTCAAATGCATCTTCCAATTCCTTCAAACATGCGTGAAGGGCTTCAGGGACGTATTGACCACCGTAATCACCGAATCTTGGGTTGTGCTTATGTTCCTCGTTGAAGTCTGGAGTTGGACCGGCAGGGAAAACATCTGGCAGCTGAGAATCCGCAGCAACGTTTTCACCCTCACCCTTAAGAATTGACAATACGAATGCCTTGGCAGCCTCACCCTTTTGACCTTTCGGAGCATCGTGGACCAAATTGATCAACTTTGATCCGATCACCACACCATCAGAATCCTTTGAAACGTTCAAGTAGTGATCTCTAGTGGAGACACCAAACCCGACGGCCAATGGTGCATTACCACCGGTCAAAGCTCTCACCTTCTTGCACAGGTCACCGACATCATTGGTGACGGAAACACCTGCACCAGTGGTACCCATTCTTGACACGACGTAAATGAATGAATCTGCAATCTCACCCAACAACTTCAACCTGTCGTCTGTTGTAGCTGGTGCAACCAATGGAACATATGATAAGCCTTCGGTGGAACAGATATTTCTAAATCTAAGAGCCTCCTCTGGTGGCAAATCAACGACAATAAAACCATTGGCACCAGCTTCCTTTGTATCCTTCACCATCCTTTCTTCACCGTATTTCAAGATTGGATTGTAGTAACCCATGAGAATGATTGGAACGGAGACACCTTGGTTTCTCGCCTCCTTGACAAGCTCAAGACACTTTGCAACGGTGCATCCGTTGTCCAAGGCCAACGAGTTGGCTGCTTGAATGGTTGGACCGTCTGCAATTGGATCAGAGAATGGAATACCCAATTCGATGATGTCTGACCCCCCATCTTGGAGACCCTTTAGAATTGGAATTGTATCTTCTAGAGAAGGATAACAAGCTGTCATAAATGTAATCAAAGCATTTCTGCCTTCGGCTTTGGCCTTCAAAAAGGCGTTTCTGAGTTCAGTCGCCATGGTTAATGAAAGAAGAGGGAACACTGGACTGACGATGAGTCAAATTGAAGGTGAGTGACTGAAAAATTTGTTTGGTTATGTAACGTTACGTAAAGATGTTACGTAATGTCACGTGATGCTCCCCTCACTGTGGTACAAGCAGGTGAGTGGTATGATTGGGGTACAAATTGAACAATGAGGAGCCCAAAGGTATGATTGTCGTGTCACTTTGTGTGTTGTCCCTGTTCTTTTTTTACGTGATATTCCAAAATCACTGGGTTCAATCTTTTGAAGCTGACATCGAAATCCTCGTAATTGGTTTTCAAACCGAGGACCAGGGAGAATACGTCCTGGAATAACCCCTTGGGGGAGCTCATTTCGTCCACTTGGGCCAGCTTGGCCATGAGATTGTCCATTTGGGTTCTCATTTCGGTCACTGTTTCGGTCATCTGGGTGATATCCTTCATTAGTGTGGCGACTTCGACCTTTCCGGACTCCAAATCGTCGAGGGTGATCGGCGCTGCGGAAGCTGTTGCAGGTGTCCTCCGGGGGGATTCCAATGTCAGCTGTGGTGTGGGCAGAGACATTCAATTAGTGAACAATTAGTGAGAGAAAAGTGTTAACGCGAGAATTTCACTATGGAGCCAGAGTTGGACAGTTGGCCCCAGTGACGCTTGAATGGTTCTCCTAGCGCTGTTTCTAATAGACACAAATCCAACTGACGATAGGTCTTTTGGATTTGCTTAAGAGCCTGTTCTCGGTGGGACTTCACCAGACCTGTCTGGTCAACCATTGCGAAATATAAATGGCCCTCAGCTGAGGCCTGTAATTGGTTCACTACACGCAACCAGCCAAGGTTTTCTTCACGAAGATTGTAAAGCAATAGGAGATAAACCAATTCCGGTATGGAGCAGGCTGTGAGTGGCCTCCATTGGAGGCCATTGGTGTTCAATTGAAAATTGCTCATGACAAGTAACTTGTAAAATGCGTGCTGGTGATCGCATCCAAAGTGGCTTATATGTATGACCGAGCATATGGTCACAATCGCCCTCTCGCTATCGTCTAATTCATCCATCGATGCCAATTGGTCTAAGATGGGCAAGTAGCTCTGATAGTGACCGCCAGAGACTGAGAATTTAAGGTTGGTTATCAAAACCCTCCTTTTGAACTGGACATCCACCTGATCCCCTGCAGAAACAATCCCCTCCCGCAACTTCCGGAATTGGCCCAAAATTGCGTCTTTCGCAGACGAATCTTTTAAATCGGTCTCCTCGTATTCAGCCAAAGAACGGCGGATTTGTTCAAAAAGATGCTGTCGGGATTCCTGTGAATTCTTAAGCCGTAGATCCTCTCCTCGACTCACCAAGCCGTAGTGAGTCGAGGATTGAGGTTGGGCAAACCTCAAAGCACGCTGCTTCAACACGTCGTCAGTATCCTTATGATTAGACTCTACCGTATTTTGTGACTTATAGCCTCTGGAAGTGTCATTCTTTCTCGCCCTCATGGTTCTACTCTTTCCTCTATCTCTTGAACTGTCTCTTGCCATGTGATCTCTCTCTGATTCCATATATATACCACCTTTTACACGATTATACGCTTGATCAGAACGAAAAACCACTTACTGCGAATTTCTCTGTTGTGGTTTGAAGAATCATAAAATAATGCCCCTGATAGTTGTATTAATTCAAAAATAAATATACCACCGTAATGATCAAAATTTGCTAAATTCGATGGTAGTATTGGTTTCTCTGTATTGTAAAAAAATGGACATTTGGAAGACAAATTTTATCCTTTGTTCACAAATTTTATCTTTTAATTGTCACCAAAAGTATCCAATTTATTTAAATATTAACCAATGACTGTGAAACTAACACCATTCAAACCCCTGCAATCCACTCTTCACAGCTGTATCACTTTCATCCCTCAAATCATAGATTTTCCCCCTTGATTATGACATCTTTTCCGTGACGCTAAACCAGAGCTTACCTAATCAGATCTTTAGTGAATGGAAAAAGCTATTCGCCACCCATCTTCTCTTATTTCAGCATTACAACAGGATGGCCAAGAACATGACGATGTCCGAATACGCGAATATCAAGGCGCAGGTGCCCATTGAGCACCGGTTTAATCCTTACTCCGACAACGGGGGGACGATTTTGGGTATAGCAGGGGAAGACTTTGCAGTGTTAGCTGGTGATACGAGACACACATCAGGTTATTCGATCAACTCCCGTTACGAACCAAAGGTTTTTGACGTGGGGGACAATTTGGTGCTTTCTGCCAATGGGTTTGCGGGTGATTCAATTGAATTGGTGAGGAATTTCAAGAACAAGTTACAATGGTATCATTTCAACCACGGTGGGGTGGATTCAAAGAACATTTTAAAGGTGGGATCAGCAGCCCGTTTGTTGCAACATCTATTATACGGTAAGAGGTTTTTCCCTTACTACGTTCATACAATTCTGGCGGGGTTGGATTCCGAAGGCAAGGGTGCAATCTATTCGTTTGATCCGGTCGGCTCATACGAAAGAGAGCAATGTAGAGCAGGTGGTGCGGCCGCATCACTTATAATGCCGTTCTTAGATAACCAAGTCAACTTCAAGAATCAGATGGACCCCGAATCTAACGGTACGAAGAGGAAGGAGTTGAGATACTTGAGTCTAGAAGAGGTCTTACAATTGGTGAGGGATGCCTTCACATCTGCCACGGAGAGACACATTGAAGTTGGTGATGGGTTGGAAATCTTGATCATCACCAAGGATGGGGTTAGAAAGGAGTATTTCCCTCTCAAGAGGGATTGAGGCTTGTAATGATTTGGAGATTTGATTTTGATCATTAAAAAGGATTGTAAAGGATTGAATTCATTGGGGCAACTTTATCGATTGTTTAATCACCTTCTTATAATAGACCCAGAAGAAGTCGGAGTAAATTATTGTTTGCAGAATACCGGCCAAAATCGAGATGTAGTCAAAACGGGACTCGGTAACGTATCTGTAAATCCAATTTGGTATGTACAAGGCTCTGTAGACACCTAGTGCAAAGATGTAATGAATTGTCAACAAGTCACCCTGGCCCTCTTTTTGTAGCATGTACAGTTGAGGTAAAATGGCAAATGATTCCAACCAGAGGGAGAATGACCATAGGATTTCCGTGAAATTGAATTTGTAGTTGAAGACCAATGACAATATAAGGGAGGGTATCAAGAGATAAACGATGTTGAAATCGTCAACATATTGGTTGATGGTCTTGGTATATTTCTTGGTGATGTGGATCGTGTATCCGGTTGACCCCAAGTAGATCAACTTCAATGCAAAATTGTATAACGATCCAAACTTGAAGGTGAGCAAATCCAAGTAACGGGTTATGAAAACCAACATGTAAAGGCATTGGGTTTTATACGAGATCCCCTTTGCGGATCTGGAGGACTCAATGGATCTGATCAAAATCACAATCGAGATGACATGGGCCAAATCAGCCCCCACGCGGAACACGTTGAACATTAGAAGAAGGACACGTTAGCTCAATTACAGCAAAAAAATAGAGAGGGCTCAAAAAGTGGTGAAGGCATGGAAGCGCAAAATGTGAGGCTCTTTCATTTGTTAAAACCAACACATCCGGACTTGCACCATTGGAACCCCCCTCCATGGGGCTTTAAAATGAGTATAAACACGAATACAAAAGGAGCAAGAGGATTCTGTTGTTGAATTTGTCGGCCTTTCAGTTGGCCTAATCACCCAATGGCCGGCCACCAGGGTCGATTTTCATGGGCCAGTGGATTCCATCAATTTGATTCTCTCAAGCTGGTATCGCTCCCTGCAATTGATGGCTCTTCTGTGAGATTAGTAATGTCCAAGTAAATTAATCTAGGCCCGCGTCCACTTTTACGACTCACCCTCTTCTTCCATCGAATTAAATATGAAGGCCGTTGCTGTTGTTAGAGGTGATTCCACTGTTAAGGGTACTGTGACTTTCACTCAAGAATCTGCAGACGCTCCAACCACGATTTCTTACGAAATTGAAGGTAACGACGCCAATGCTCTTAGAGGTTTCCACATCCACCAATTTGGGGATAACACGAACGGTTGTACCTCTGCCGGTCCTCACTTCAACCCATTTGCCCAAACTCACGGTGCTCCGGAAGACGAGGTGAGACACGTTGGTGACATGGGTAACATTTCCACCGACGCCAATGGTGTTGCCAAGGGTGAAAAGGTTGACAAGTTGATCACTCTTTTTGGTGAAAACTCCATCTTGGGTAGAACCGTTGTTGTCCACGGTGGTCAAGACGATTTGGGTAAGGGTGGTAGCCCTGATTCCTTGAAGACCGGTAACGCCGGTGGCAGACCAGCCTGTGGTGTCATTGGGTTCTCTTCTTAAGTAGCAACCGATTATTTACCATTCTTTTTATTTTCTTCAAGAAATCAGTCAACTCTACTGCAAGGGATCCTCTCTCGCTCTTTCTGAAACGTTGGATGGATTTGAATATTATAAAGCTGATTATCTGGAAAATGTGAGCCCGAGCCCTCTTCATGCCTTGTATATTATTTTCCCGTTCTCTCTCTTGTACTCCACCTTGGCCCTTAAAACCTTCACCACACGACCGTTGAATACCGTCTCGTTCTCTGCTAGGGATTTTCCCTCCATGATATCCTCTGTATTACTATGCACTGCGCCGTTTCCGTGTTGATGGTATATGCATTGCATCTTCACCCGAACACATTCCTTGCAGGCAGGCCTTTGTTCATCACACTTTTTCTTACGGGCTCTACATGTCAGGCATCCATTTCGTGACCATTTCGAGGTCGTGATTGCTTGCTCTACCTCACCCTTTGGTTTTCTCCCACTATCGATTTCTCCCTCTTTATCCATTTACCTCTCAACATCTTCATCATCGTCTTCACTTTCCGAGGGAATCGATCCCTTTTATATGCCAACTAATCAAATAGAGCCATTTTACAGAAGTGGTGTGAATATTACTAAACTTACTTAAATCCTATTGTTAAACATGCATGGAACGTGCAGTTGGCGACAAAAACCTGTCCACTTTTTTATTATGCATGCACCCTCCGACGAGCTCATAAGACCATATTCGGGATGGTGCCATACGGTGGGTCAATCATCAACCCTCGCCCCCACCCTATCTTCCCTCACAAGCCAAAGCAACCCACTATCACGCTAAGAATGCTACGGTGTTTTCTAAAACAGGGAGCGATCTCGCACACGGACGGGTAAATATCCGCCATAGAAGCAAATTTTTCACGCAGATGCACGCTGGGTGTTGTGGTTCTCGGGGGAATTCAAACGGACCCCTGCCGCGGGTGTACGGTCTCCGCCTGAATGCTAACGATTACACACGTATAAACAAGAATTAGATGACTGTTGGACCCACGCCCGTTGAATGCCTTGAAAAGTAATCAAAATCAATGCTGACAACATTAGCCACCATTGCACATCTCTGGTTCAAATCCAAGCCCTTTAAATCGACGACATAAACCCCGGTATCGGTCAAAACCTCGCGGAAGAGACCGCCATAGGTTCTGCTAACGTTTGAAACCTGATTGCCATACGGTCCCATAACGGGGAAATCCCACGATAAGAATGGTCTATCAACATCTCCGAATTGAGCCATCGTATCTGCGCCTTGAGAGCTGAATAGCTGGTACTTACGTCTCAGCAGGTTCCAAATTTGGATACTTTCTCCGAGTATAGTGCCGGGCTGCATTCCATCGGGTAATGAGACCGCCTTCACGTGGGAGTTGATGAGCGAGAACCCTCTTTGAATGGTCATGCCGACATTTCCATTGACATCCATGACGTCAACGTCGAAAGCTCTATGGGTTCTCACGATCTGACGAAACAGGGTCCAAAAAAACCCCCTATCTCTCTCAATCATCCATCCCAATTGAAGTCCGCCTGTATTGTAGATGGCGTATTTGTTGTACTGTTCAAAGGACAGAAATAGATTCATATATTCGATCTTTCTCTCAATAACCAACTGTTGGTTTCCTAAAAGGATTGAATTCAAAGCGTGGTTGCCATGGTTGCCGTAATCGGTATGGTGCCCCTGCCACGTCTGTTCCACCGTTGAAGGCTCCTCAACAATCACCCGCTGGGGCTTCACCGTCTGCTTGACACCGAAGAGGGGCCTTCTACTGCTCGAGTAACATCTAAATGCCAGTCTATTCATTAGGATAAGCTGGTGGATAAAAATCACCCTCTCTTTCAGGATGGCGTTTGACCCACCAAGTATCTACAACTTCCCCCCCTTTTACACATTGCAGCCTAATGGGGCCACTAGATCTGCCCAGTTAGACCAATGGAAGGAGGTTTTGTCCCGTTTCTACGAATCCACCGGGGGCAACTGGGTCATGGACAAAGATCAGCCACCGGAGGTGTTCAATAATAAGAGTGTCGAAAGAAAGGTGTCACAGGAGCTACTTCAGGCGATTTGGAACGCCCTAGTCAAGTCCAGCGGGGGCATCTGGGGGTCCGTCGATCCAAAAAGCCCCCAAAGGATGTTGATCTACCCGAAATCCATTGCATCGTTAGCGCAGGATTTGAAGGGGGAATTCGCAAACAGGGGGATTGCAGCCGTCACGTTGACCCTATTTGAGCTGATTAAGGAACAGTATCTACCCTGGTCCCTAAGTGAGGATCATTATTTGGCCATTTTGGACCATTTGGAAAAGGAGGGGTCATTAAAAGTTATAAAGGAGGATGATGAGGTGATTGGTATAAAGGTGGCATGAGGTCATGGTCATTCAGGCTAAACGCTCCTTTATGAGCTCAAAGAGACTGTGGCCCGGCTCTCTTTTGACTCTTTGTTCATAAAGGTAATATGCGGTGAATCCCATCCCCATCGCTAAGATCCAATCCAACTTGTGATGGACTAATGGTGGATACTTTTTAAAAGAGTGGATAATCCTCTGTGTGGTGTCGTTGCTGGACATGGATTTTGTGGAGGTTGGAGATAGGCAGATTGGAGTGAGTTGTGGTGAAATTTTCAAGTTGCACAAGGGGCAGGGGGGTCGCACAACGTACGGTGAAAATTAGTGGGCGATCCGATGTGCGATTTTTTTTAACCCCACGGAATTAAAGGTGAGTTTCCCTGTAAAAAAATGACTGGGAACATTAATGTGTACAAAGAAGACTTTGTTTATAAACGTGAATAATATGTCAAGTGAATTGACGCAAATAGTCGATCGCATCGGCTATTTACTACTAGAGAGAGAGATTATCAAGGATGCCGATGAAGCTACATTGGATCATCAATTGAACGAACTTCACAAACGATATAGTACGGACACACTGGATCGGCTAGAGAAAGTCATAGACCGGGAATTTATTAAGAGCAGGTCACGACCTGGGGATGATTCAAATCTCGACATTGGCGATGCTAAAGAGGAGCTTGAAAACTTGAAAACCCTGGCTGAGTTGAAGAAGTCAAACATGAATAAACAGCTGCACAGTCAAAGTTTGATAAATGAATTGGTGGAGGTGGAGGAGTCAATAAATGAGATTGAGGAGGAGCAAAGCGATGGATATAGGACACGGAAGGAAAAATTGACACGGAGGGGCCTCTTAATGGGAGGTTTCATAACAAACTTGATCTCATCGATCCAATCCATCAACATTGGCGAAGAGGACCAGTTGGTAGACATACTATTGAGCTGCGGAGATTTGAGCGTTTACGAATCGGGAGAAACCGCATAAGGTGCTGCCCACCACCTTTTCTATGTAATCTTTTTCATTAAAACTATTTACAGATCATCTATTACATATCAACAGATGAGAATAATCTCTTGTTGATCACGTGCCAATCAATACACTCCCACAAGTTCTCCAAGTAATCGGCCTTACCTGTGGAACCGTAATCCAACAAGTAGGCATGCTCCCAAACGTTCAGAACCAACAATGGCATCGTGTAATCTCTTTCGCCATTTTCCATCTTGAGTTGGTTCTCTTGGATCTTTCTCAAGCTGGCCTCCGATATTGGGCCGTTCAAATCCAAGGATTGGTTGGCGCCATAGAAATATGGAGAGCCTGAGTTGTTACAGGAAATCACCTTTAAGGTTTTTGTCTGGTCTTCGACCAAGAAGACCCAACCGTTACCATCCATTATATCTGCTTCGTAAAGCATTTGATTCTTCAACTCATCTAGGGATCCAAAGTGGGAATCTATCAATTTCAACAATTGAGGTTTTATGATTGTAACAGGGTTCTGAGTGTCCTTTGCCTTCAACTGTTGAAAAAAGAGGTGGTTGTTGTGAGCCATGGAGGCTGTTGAGGCAATATCCTGTTTAAGAGTGTCTTTTGCAGCACTCAAGGCAATGGCCAGAGGAGATTTCGTCTCGAAATCAGTATCCACAGTCTTCAACGATAGCTGGGAAGTCAAGTAATGTTGATGATCAAACCAGGCCAATTGGAAC
This sequence comes from Saturnispora kantuleensis, assembly GCA_030557035.1. Classification (NCBI taxonomy): domain Eukaryota; kingdom Fungi; phylum Ascomycota; class Pichiomycetes; order Pichiales; family Pichiaceae; genus Saturnispora; species Saturnispora kantuleensis. The sequence continues at coordinate 44,361 of JAKTVD010000039.1, read as the reverse complement.
TGTTCCGGAGACATCAACCCCGGGATAGAATGTCCCTTGGGGAACAACTTTGGCACCGTGTGGAGACGACGGATGGCTTGCATTGGTGAATGAAGTGGTGAACATCCAACCTGAAAAATTTTCCCCGCTTAGGTAATGACTGTCTTCATGTCGAAACTGGTTCTATTACCGTTGGAGACGCCTTTCTGTGGGAAAGTGGGGAATGTCACAGAAGAAAGCCTGCAATACTTGAGAGGTCATGAACTGGAGGAGATAAAGGCCGAAAAGACGCTTGAAAACCCATCTCAATCACTCACCAATCTGGTTTTCGTAAATGATGGCAAATTGACGCTGCTAGAATCGAGCGCGGAGTTTCAGCTGAAGGGACGTGCTCGTAAATCTCAATTGGAGAAGGTTGATGACCTTCTAAGAATAGCGACACTGATGAATTAAAGTCATCCTTTCCCTATGATGTAATGCCTGGCCGTGACATGTGATGGGTTATTGCAAGTATAAAAACCCCACGAATTCCATCCTCAGCACACGTTGGTCTATTTAAGTAGGAACAAAACAAGACAAAGGCACAATGGCTGACGCAGGTAGAAAGGATTTTTCAACTAAGATTTCTGAGTCTCTGACCCCACAGTCACAGAAGTCGACATACGACAGGGCAAAGGAGGGAGTGACTGACACTATGGACAAGTTTGCAGCCAAGGTTACGCCGGACGAAGGCAAATCGTTTTCCCAAAATGTTGGCGACTCGATCCAAAAGGGTCATGACGATGCGAAGAAGACATGGGGGGAGTCTGCGCACGATGCGATGGAATCCACTAAGCAGGCTGTTTATGATGCTGCGGAGCATGTCTCTGGCATGCTGACAGGCGCAAAGGAAGGTGCTGAGGACTATTCCAAGAAGCATTAGAAATTTATACCGGTTATTGTTTATTGATTGTTTATTTGAAATGAATATGATGAGTTAGTATGCGTGATGGGAGTATGGATGGGAGGAAACTACGGAATTCAGAGGGAAAAATGGGAACTAATTTTGGTTCCTAGAAGCCTGACCAATGAAGTCCTATTCAGGTAAGAGGGGTACCCGCCAGCAAGAATTAACGTCGGATTTACATTGACGTGTGGCCCCATTGGACCAGTGGGAGTAATGACCGTGACGTCAGATGCACGCACCATCTACCTCAGCAGAAATGGCTTTCTTCAATTGCACAAAGAGCACTAAATTTCCAAACCAAGGAACGAAATGAGTGAATCCGCCTGCTTTAAATCGTCTTATTTGAGTGGCTGGGGTCTATTTTATTCAGACAGGAAATTTATGGCTACAGGCCGTGGATGGTGAAGATGGTGACGGATATTATGAAAAATGAGTCTCAGCAACAGAAAATAACAGCCAAGTCTTTGATATTGACGTAAGGCCCACAGTCGCCCACAATTACCCATAATCACCTCCTTGGATCGGTATGTTCAAAATTGTGTCACATGAGTAGTCTGTTCATGTGCTCATCTTTAACGTCAACTATTGATTATCCCAACATTGGAGTTGATCCGCATCAAGAGTCGAAGCGATGGCCATTTGAACATGTTAAAAGCTGATACAGCGAAGAAAACCGCCATTCATGGAATCCACACTTTATTCCACGTACTAACGGGCAAAGCAAGTGCCAACAACCTTTACTCAACTGTTACCACATGAGGCACTCTTAAAAGCTGCAAAATTAACTCCACCTCTCCACATTTCCAAACACAATCATCTGTGAGCGTTCTCAGCAAAATGTTTACTAATTTCTAGTCAATGGCACAATGATCCAACTGAAGGGTAGAAAAGATGCATAAGAGCATCAACAGCCCCATTGAAAGTAAAAGTACCCTTGCAACCAATTCAATTCCACATCTCTCTCCCCATAAGGGTCTCATTCACCAACCAACCCATTCTTGCCAAGAATCGGAAATTTCCACACCCACAGTAACTAGTCCCCCTCCATAAATCATCACCTATATTCCCAACCCCACACCCTCTTCACATTGATCAGCCACACAAAGCTCATAACTGCAAGGAACATTACTCACAGAGGGTTTCGCTAGCTAAAGCTCTTATGTACTCGAGCCATATGATTGGCTCTCACAATGTCAAAAATTGCCCAATTAGGCAATTTCAAAACATGCAATGTGCTGCTGAGCGTGTCAGATCGAAAATTTTGATACCGATCCAGGCACAATGAATAGATCAAAATAAAGTATCGTTGAAATCAAGCTATCCTCTTAACCCTGAATTTGACAAAATTTAACCAAATTTTACGATAAAAATGATCCCAGACGTGCTAATAATCGGCAGAGTGCTGTTATTGGTGATGAAACTGGTGACTGGATTCATTTCACTCGTAGTATTGCATATGAAGGAAACCAATAAAGTGGCGTTGGGGACTATATGCGGGTTTGAATGGTTAGGATTTCTGATCCATTTGAGCATCCTCTTATTCAATGATGACAATATATACTTCAAATGGTCGGGAACCCTGTCGGAATTGCCAGTCTTGGGCATCTTATACTGGTGGCTGGAGGATGTATTATCTTCACCAACAAATATTCCAGATCAAATCAACAGGAATTTCCAGGCAGCATTGGCAATCTTGATTATCTTCACCGGTTGTTTTAACTTCCTACTGCGACCGGAGTTTGAGAACGAGGACTCGAGGAGGATCCGTAAATTTCACTTCCTCAATGAATTTGGACACAAGGTCAGGAAGCCGTCCACGTCGACAACAATCGGCAATAGCATTAAAGGCAAGTTGGAAAACGAACATCAATCTGATAATACCAATTCCACAATGATCTCTCTTTCCATGATGATGAAGAACATTCCAGAGATAGAAAAGAATTATCCTGGTGATAACCAAATCGAAGAAGTGTCTCATCACCATCAAATAGTGACAATGTTACCAGCAACACCAAACCTTTCATCAATTTCCTTATTACCCCCTCTCCCAACAATCAAGTCAGCATCTTTCCAGCCTCTGGGGGATACAGAATCGGAAATAAAGATCCATTCGTTGAACATACCACAAATATCCAATTCCCCAATTCGAGGATCACCATACGATGCCCAGGAGATACCCAATTTTACCCCTGATAGCTCGCCTCATCTTGAAGATCATCAATTTATACCCCTATTACCAAACCCCATGAAAATACATCCCGGTAATCATTCCAATAAGATCGACATTTTACAAGAGGAGGACGACTCTCAACATGATGAGATAGTGAACAGTTATGCCCAGCTAAGTGATTCCGATGACGACGACGACGACTTCTACCATACCTTGAACAAGGAGATCATTACAAATTCAATGATAAAGCATCAAGCATCTGTTCCAAATTTGCCCAGTGAATTGGCAACGCCAAAGGTGAACCAAGTGCGACACGCACGCTCTCATTCTTTGCTTGATTTAAAAAGAAGTGCCATTAAATCAAACAGACATCAAAGATCGTCGTCTCATTCTCCGATTAAGAAGCTAAGTAGAACACTACGGGATTCCTTTTCCATTGAAGATTCCCACACTGGAGACCATTACGATGATTTAAGCCATACAACACATTCCAATTTGACCAATCTCAATTCAAGTTCAATGGGAGCCAACTTTGGTAACACAACGACGAACAATGGCGGAGAATTTGAACTAAATATGGATTTAGTCAAAGCCATTCAAAAATCACCACGGAAGAAACAATCTCAAAGGTCGTTAAATCACAGTAGGTTATCATCCATTAACGAACCAGATTATTTCTTGACCTCAGCTCTAAACAAGGGAATCCATGCGAGTGATGATAAGAGGGTCGTTTCTAACAACTCCATACCTGACGGGTACTTTTCTGCATATGATAGGGAGAAATGGCAAGCCATTAAGAAGAGTCAACTACAAGAGGGGGCTCAAAGCCCCCCTATTTGAAAGATTGATCACTTTATTACTCATCACAAAGCAGAATTTTGAGTGCCCAGGTTCCCGCGTGTTTTTACTGGTGTCTGCGTCATTAAGATGGCCGAACCCATTGCTGGACTTAACGATGTACTGAAATATTGGCCAGAATGGTTTGCCGTGAAATATCGGCGAATATGAACAAGGGAGTGAATTTAATGATACCCGATATGATGATAGGGGCTGGATAGATCCAGAAACTTGAGGATACATAATTTCCTTTGCTCAAGTTGTGATTCAGGTAATCGAGAGCGAAAGATAGTAAGTATTCACGGAACTGGGAAGTTCTTTGAAATATTAAAAACTCGTTTCAAAGTTTTCACAAGCGGTTATCTAAATGTTGCCATCATTGAAACCCCGACAGCCGAAGGTCCCTTCATCAACAAACACCACCTTCCATATTTGTCTATTAGAAAGTGTATAGCCCATTAATTTTAGGGTAGAATAACCACCAGTAGGCTTACACCAGAAATTATCAATGAGTACGCCCATTTTTTAGCGTCAATTGAAACCATCAATCCCAGTGATTTATGGCGAAGAATCGAATGATTGATCAATAATCCTACACCATTCATGAAGCAACTCGTAATCATTATTTACTGTCTATGAATGATATGCAGACATCATTCGTTGACTTTGACGTGTGTATTTTCAGTTCTTATTATCACATTTCAGCTTGTGCCATGGGTGTGAAGGGTTACTCCAATCTATATACAAACAAATCCGAGAGCGTTGGCACAAGGGTTGGCTCTTTCGCATAATTCCTATTGCTAAAGTCCTGTTTGTAGTTCCAGAACAATAGCATTGCTTTTTCTAGGGGGGGAAACCCTTAAACGGAAAGTTGCCACGAGAAACCAAATTAACGAATAGTAAAATGTTTTTTTAGTTTGTTACCGGATATTTCCAAACAATGTTATTATGCCAATTGCAGTCAAGAAAGTAAAAGCCTTTTCAGAAAAATGCGAGTGGGAATAAAGAACTGCCATGAGTTCTAATTAATCGAAAGAAAGGCCGCCTGGGTGGGCACAAAGTTGATATCGAAAGTATAACTCTAGAAAAAAATGGTGATGTGAATCGGCCTTCTAGCAAAAGGTCATAAGATTCTGTTTTATCAATCTGAGAAATGGGTTACGACTCTCTAGGACTGTTCAATGGTCCGCTTACTAATTTCGCTTCATAATAGATAGGAACCGGCATTAATTTTCAATTATTTCTAGAAGCGTGCGGCTTATTGTCCCAATCGGCAGCTGTAATTATCCGGGTCCCGTATTGGAATAATGGTGATGTATCTGAGCCCATGAGCCATCGGTATTATTCAATGGCGGCACTTCTCGGAATTCAGCCATTGGTGATCATCAAAATGCTGATTAATGGCTAAAAGGGTGTAACATAATTGATATATTTTCTCATGATTGATGAAAGAACAATAACCATATATTCAATCTACAAGATTAATCCAAAACAAGTGTTAAAATTGGGGCCTGGAAAGTGGCCAATATGGTCTGCTCCCACAATTCTACCAATAATAAGGATACCTTTTTACATGAAATCAACTGGGGTTATCATATGTTGTTAAGATTTCGATTCAATCCAAGATAGTAAATGTCAGAAATCTTGTAAATAGGAACACCACTTGGACGATCTTAAGCTGCTTAAAATTTTGCTAACCCCATTTTTTTATCCATCATGATGGTCTTTGATAGGACACAAATTAACGTAAAATTGTAAAACTTTTTGGATATAGTAAACGTGATTCCGCTCTAAGTAATAACCTACTGTTGATTTAATTTTTATTGTGACCAGGTTGCTATAGGTTTCATTCTCTAAAGACAGCAAAGAACCTGAAAATGTTGAGTCGGTGAATCTGCTAACATGGGTGGAGCATAATACTCCATTTGGGGTAATGTGCCACTTTCCTTTCTTTCATCGATTATAATAAAAGCACCATCGCTGGAAGTGCAACAGTTATCCAAGCCACCTGCTATTTTCCCTTGCTCTTATAGCATACTTACCATTAGAAATTGTTCTTCTTGTGTTTTTTGAATCTATTGAGCGGTTTGTAAAAACCATACAGGTCTGATAGCAGTCCACTAAAAACTACATAAGTATTTGCAAGAGACTGATATATAATGGGATGCAGTTTTAAGAAAAGTGATCCTCCATGTATTGAAGAAAAGATAGTGGTATGATCATCTGTTCGAGCTCCGTACACATATTTTAAGGGATTGTTTTCAACCTAAGTGTTTGGTTTTTGCTATATTTTACCTAGAAAAATAACGGAGCGCATCCTAAAACATCTTAAAGACTATCCGTGAACGAGTTAGGTTGAAACCCAAATATTCATATTCTGCGGTGAAGATACCTTGGATCATCGTCCTGTGAAGCATATAATCAAAAAAGGGATACAAATCGAACATTCTTCTCTTCACAATGAATGAACCCTCCATTCCGTTTTAGTCATAACTAATGCCCACAATAATCACTCCTTGAAACTCGAAATCGATCGGATGCAGATCTTCTTAAAATGGCCTTCTATAATTCTTTTCAATTAATTAAACAATGTACACAGCGTAGCTACTTATTCTAACAAAGACTCTTTCATCTCCACCAATGATGCAGTCATATCCTCAAATGTAAAATCCTTATTCAAGGTTCTAATTTTCGATGACAAGTATTTTGGATGGGATAACAAATAATTCAACGCCGTCACAAAAACTTTCCTTTCATCAACAGTGTCTAATCCGGGAACCAGTTGGATATTCTCCACGGGTTTTCTCATCTCGATCGATACAAAATTGTAACAGTCCAGCAAGTTGACAATTTTAGCCAAAAGGATAATCTGCTCAGTCTCCTCCACAACAATGGGTGAAATCAAAGCATCAGACTCCAACCATTTCCTCATTGTATAACCAACTTGTTCCTTGAAAGCCAAAACAAACTGGCACAACTCCATGACAATCCCCTCTTGGAAGTGGCCAACGAGAGTTAACATTATTGGTAAAATTCTCTCCACCCACAATTGATGCAATCTAACCACTGTCAAATCCGTTGAATATGGAGTAATATGACCTTTCTGAATCATCAAAGATATCGTACTTTCATTCAAAATTTGAAATAATCCTCCTTGAGTAATGAACTTCTCGGCAATGGATTTATTCTTCACTAATTCCAAAATAAACAGCAGGGATAAATCAGAAAACTTATCGTCCCCACCAATTTTGATGGAATGAGAAACACCATAAACACTGATTATGGCATAATAAGCATCAAATTCAAAAACCTCTCTGGATAACTTGAGGTCCATTCCCTGGGGAAGCTTCAGTGTCATGAATTTTTGAACCAGTTGAAGAACCAATTGAACATCCGCTATTTGTTTCAATAAAAGAGGGTCTCCTCCGTATTCCATGTTTGGTATGGAAATTGCCCTATTTCTTATGGAGCTAAACAGAATGTGAATACTCTTACAAATGACGTTCTTCCAAATATCTAGCAAAGTGTTTGAGTTTTCCAATATGAGGGGATCATTGTTTTTGAGGAGCTTAAGAGACAATAACATCACCTTTAAACCCAATTCAGTGTATGTCACGTTTTTTGTAGTCAATTCGTTAACCAACTCAATCTTATCGGATTGCAAAAGCTGGGAGCAGGAAGTTATAAGGGAAAACAATTGACTGCTATCCACGGCAGCCTTATCTCCCTCTTTGGAAATCTTGAGACAGATGAGGAAGGCCAATTGAACTCTATTTTGGAAAAATGACGCAAAATGGGGTAAATTTGATCTGGGTTGATCCACGGTGAAATCTAACAAATCACAACAAAACTGCAAATAAAGTGGGTTGATCTTATCACTGGTTCTGCAGTGGGTAGCTATCAACTCGTTGTATGAATTAGCCAAGTCGATTCTCAAATTACTCAAAATGACGCTCATGTTGGACTTGATGATATCTCTCTTCAAATCCGGCCAAGCTGGGTCCTCCCCAAAGATATGATCCAAAAGTTCAAAATTGTAGATCAAATCCACATTGAAATTGTTCTTTTTATGACCTTCTCTGATAATAAATTGGTCTAATGTATATTTACCACTCCATTTTTCAACAAATCTGTCTTTGACTCCATTTTGAAAATTCAAATCATATTGATCAACTTGAAAGAGTGGAAATAATTCTTTGATGAAATCCGGAGAATCTGCCCATTTTTGAATCAACTGTTCGCATTTGGTGTTTTTCCCGTGGTAAACAGCCAGCGATTTGGTCAGTATTTCAACTATTTTAGACTTCAATTTAAAGTTGTAAATCGTTCCAATCCCTGTTGTATCATTAAGCTGAGAATCCAAGGCCAAATCTAAGACTTTAGTAACAAAAGCGGTGTCTTCGGACTTGACAAGTCCACCATTCCAGATCGTAAACAAGCTGGTGAAAGCGTCCAAGATATGTAATAGCACCATCGATGGATATTGGTCATATTGGGACATTGCCAACTTTAAAATTTCAAATAGAGACCAATCACTATTGATATCACCCACTGTTTCCACTCCATTAATGACAGATTTACCGGTTATTAAAACAGCAGATAACCCTTCCTGACCATTTCTCAAGATGGAACCAAAAAGATCATAAAGAGTGATGATCAAGTTATCGTCAACTGGAGCCCCTGGGGTCATGTCACTATGCAGACATTGAAGAAAGAGTTGGGTATGTGTTGGACCCAAATGAGTCAATAACGATGGTGGTGGGACCCCACCACCCCAATGGCCTTCCACCAATTGTTTCAAAAATTTCAAAACTTGAATCTTCATTGATTCGTCAAACAGGTAAAGATTGACTAAACCCTTGGCACTGGTATACAAGGTGCGTTCCAAAACGGAGGGGGTTTTTGGCTTTAAATTGGACCTGACCTTGATCAAATTAGAGAGAAATTCCAAGGAAATCCCTTGCCATTTAGTTGTCCATTCTCCAGCCAAATCATTCGTAACAATCGATGAAAATGATGTTGATGATTGGTACAATGTTTGCAAAATAAAGGAAAATGGTCTCAAATCCTCAACATCATGAATAAGGAAGATGTCCAGAATGTTATCAAATGACTCCTTGAATACATCGTTGACCTTGGAATCATTGAATTCGGGATCCTCTATCCCATTGGAGACAATCAACATTTTATTAAAAAAGGTGCCAACCAGGGAAGCCAGTTGGACCTTCTGATATGAAGACACAAAGTTCCACGTAATGAGATGTTCGAATACTTTGACCCCATGTAAGGTGATTTGATTAAGTACTGAAGATTTCAATTTGAGAGTAAATTTGGAATCCATTTTGAGAGAGTCCATCAATAAAGCTAAACCCAGTTCAAAGAGGGAGATACTTGTGCTGAATTGACCCATAGGGATTTCACACTTGCCTAAGATGTCGGAAATTGACCCTCCAGTCTGCTTCAATGAGAAGAGATTGGATGTATACACGAAGGACCAAACTCTGTGAGAGTACCCATTATTTGTTAAAACAGTCAAAAAGTCGAAAATGGTGGAGATTGTTTCCACGTGCTGCAAATTGAGACATTGATCTAAAATACGAAAGACGACATCAATGATATCCTGATCATCCAAGTATGTATTAAGGGATCTTAAAACATTTTTCACGTGTTCCTTTTCGGAATCCTGGACAACTGTAGTGAAGAGATTGACCAGGCGGGAGATTGTGGAGAGTTTAGAGGATTCTGCCATTGTCATGTTAATAGATAAGTTTTTCAAAACTCTACCCACAAGAGACCACCCATTATAGTCGTAAAGAAATGCCACTAAGGTTTCATCATCTTTATTTCCTGTGTGGGACAAGATTTGACCCTTCGTTCCCTCTTTCAAAAGTAGATATAATTGACCCTCCAATTCGTATGGGGGTAAAATAGAGACATCTGTTGTTAGACTGATCAATTCAGGTTGTTGATCGTCAATCGAATATTGCAAATTAAACTGCTTTGTCTTGAATATGTGCATGTAAGATGTTAGGGATCTCAACTCTTCTATTGCCAAATTTGCATTTATTGAAATAAGTGAAATGAGCATGTTCAACGTGAGAGGCATTTTTGCCTTCAATAAGACCATCAATTGTTCGACAACCTCCGATGTGAAGAACTTTTCCACTGTTTTATTTGACGAGGATTTCAAGATGGCAGAGATGGTATCGATCACTGATTCCGTGGGTTGGCCAATGTATGGAATATATGAATTCACAAATAAACCCAAAATGTTGGAAAATGCCTCATTGTAGGAAATGATATCATTGCATTTAAGGAGGGCGTCTGAAACGTCAAAAGCGTCAGCATCTACTGCCAAGGAAGTGTAAACTTGTTGGATATCTTTCAAGGGCCCTTGAGCCAACTCATTTTGGAATTTCACGCATTTGGCATCCTCTGGATCTATTTCTAAGACTGTGTGTTTTCTGTGAAGAACAATGGACCAGGCATACAAAATGATGGGATTGGAATCTGTATTCAAGATGGATTTTGTTATCTGGTTCAAATCCGTCGCATTGTTCATGAATGTGGTATCATCCATGGCACCAAAATTGAATTCAAGATCCAAAAACGTCAACGTGATGATTGTGGACAAGGATTGAACGGTCAATAACCAATTTGGATCATCAATGACTTTAAAAAAGCATTCTGAACTTTCCATCAATTTAAACCATGAGACAATCGTGGCGGGTTGAAAGCCCTGAGAGGAATAAATGGCCAAGTTTGCTAACGAGTTGAGCATTTCCAAGACCAAGTTTGCCAATTGGGAAGCGATCAATTGCGATAGTTCTGTTTGGTCTTCTTTCAATGTGGTTATCCTCTCGATGATGAATTTCATGTTCTCAAGACCTCTTGAAGTTATTGAGGGAACGTTTTCATCGATTAATTCCTTGATATCATCGAACCTCTCAGGGGTGTCCCTTATAATATATGCGAGTAACCTGTAAATTGATCCCACTTCCTGAAGGTACTGTGATATGTGGAATTTAATCAACTGAGATTGTCTACCTGTCTCAAGATAGTCCGTTGTGTCTGATTGAACAAGCAGCATTCCCTCTTTAGGAGAAGAGGACTTGATCAGTTTATGAGAAGAGATAGTGATCACATACGCCATGAAGTCATTTGGATCCCAGCTAAGGGTGTTTGACAGCTCAACAACAACAGAGCTGTCTATATCTGACAGCTTGTTATTGAGATCAACGTTGGACCATGATTTCACCGATTTTGGTAGATCTGTGTGCTTTAAAGGTTCATTACCTGATTTTGCCTTCAACCTGAATTTCATCAATCGTTCCATCTTTTCCTGTACAGAGGAGTGGCACTTGTCCACTGTGAGCGAATTGCATGTGGTCATATCCTTCAAGAGCTGCAATGTCGTCGATATCGACCTGTATGAGTCGTGTTAGTAAATGGATGTTTAAAGTGGGGGTTTTTAAGGCTTTTCAAACAAAAAAGCATCAAGTAGTTGAGTATATTCGTACCATTCATCGGTCTTTGTGGTGGCAGCCTTGCTATCCAGAGTCATCCTTTTTAGCACTATTTCACAAAGAAAACCACTTGTTTAGCACCATCTAAATTTTTTCTTACCCTCGGTGGCATGCTGTTTCTGATTATGTCATCAAGTATTAGCCAAAGAGCCTCAAGATGAAGGCCTATTTCAAGAAAATGATAAGCAAGATTGTGCAGAAGTGTTTCAATCTGTTTGCGGTTACCGCTGGGGGGTTAAAGTGGGGAGATGCGACTTTTCACTATTGCGCAAACGAATGAAGTGAGTTTGGGTGTGGGAGTTTTTAGGGACCCACGTAGATGCACCACGTCAATTGTCTTTCGAGCGAGCTATGTGGAAAGATCTTGGCCCTTGAGAATATCAGAATGGTCGGTGAACAGTTGCCGGCACGCTCTTTGCAAGAACATACTGGTCTGGTTTTCAATAACAGTGGTTACTTTTGTCACTATGCTACAACAGTGATTAGTTCCGCCACCACCGCATCGGTGCCGTAACTTACCCACCAAGACCATGAACATTCGCTCTGGAGGAACATGTAAGGCGTCTGTGCAATGAGATGGCTCAGCTATGCAGTTACGTAAAGGCATGGCTCGGTGCCATGTGGCCGTGGGGACCCAGTTTACGTAATGGCATGGCTCAGCTTCAATATGAGTCACCAAAATACCCTTCGATGTCGGGCCCATGGGGTTGCAATCCACACAAGAAAACATTGACACCCATCCTCCCAGTTTGGTTCTTGAATTCTACGGTTGAACCCTCTCTTAACCCCAATTTGCGGTCGTATTCCGCCATTTATCACTTCCTTTCCATTCACACTCTGATACCATCTTATTCGGTGTTTGAAAAGACGAAATTGATCCACACACCCCCCCCCCCCCCACCCCTGGTCAGTCCATCCTAAGCCCCACAACCCTATGCAGCCTCTCTGCTACTGTTTTCCCCCACAACCGTCACATTTGGATCCTCCCTTCACCGCATGGCTCATTTTTCTAGATCGGGTAAAATCCTCGAGGCGGTATTCACCATCTTCTTATTAAACATGGCTTGGGACGACGCTAAGGGTATGCAAATTGCATACGATGAGGCTCTTGCGGGCTACAACGAGGGAGGGATTCCAATTGGTGCCTGTCTTGTTCACGAGGACGGCACTGTTGTGGCCAGAGGCCATAATATGAGAGTCCAGAAGGGTTCGATGACTCTGCATGCGGAAATCTCATGTTTTGAGAACGGAGGCAGGTTGCCCGCCTCCACAACCAGCAAGTGCACTCTTTACTCCACACTGTCGCCTTGCACCATGTGCACTGGCTCGGCGCTTCTCTTCAAGATTCCAAGAGTTGTGATGGGAGAAAACGAAACGTTTCTTGGGGGTGAAGACTGGCTCGAAAAGCACGGAGTGGTGTTGATCAACGCTAAGGATTCCCGCTGCAAGGCGCTAATGGACAAGTTCATTGCTGAGCACCCCGAGATCTGGAACGAGGACATTGGCGAGTGATTACGTTATATAAAGAAACTTCTCTCTTATAGACCCCAAGCCTTAGATGGTTAAAAGGAAGCACCAGGAGGGCCCAAATACCCCCAGCTCGACGAAGAAGAGGCCCCACGTTGAAGGCACACATACCCTTTACTTGAAAAACCTCAACTCCAAGATCAAGACAAAGAAAATGAGGATGAATCTCTACGTATTGTTCAGCACCTATGCGGACGTCCTCAACATATACTACCCCGTGAGGGGATTCAGACAGCAGGCGTGGGTGAGTGTGTCCTCGTTGCAGGATGCCCGGGCCTGTGTTGATAATATCCACAAGATAACCGTCTTCGACAGACCACTGAGTGTTGAGTTTGCCAAGGAAGAGTCGAGCGTGATCAAGAAGCTAGAATTGCTGGACTAGAGGATCTTTTCTATATAAAGTTGTATAATTAATGTACATTTACATCACCTTCTACCCTTGCTGATTCTCCACGTCTCATTGGGGTCAAATCGGTTGAATAGGGGCTGAATCTTCTCCCTCTTCTTGGTGATGCTCAATTCATCGCCATTGGCCTGCCGGAAGAACTTGGGTGCGTACTGGAGGAGCCACCGGGGATCTATTCTCGTTGTGCATTGCATGTATTCTCGCGTCGTCATGATCAAAGTGTGATAAATCACAAACTCCACCCCGTGCTTGCCAAAGAGTGATGAGCTAGGATGGATGTCGACCGCAATGTCATCGGCCAAGGTTCTGAACGTGCCTCCGTCCTGGCCAGGAGTTGAAGATCGCTTTGCGCTGTTTTTGAAATAACCCGAAACAAACGCCTTGATCACCAATTCCAGCCGCATCTTGCAGCTCTTGATCTCCAATTTGGCACCCTTGTTGGTCAAATTGGTGCAAAGGCGCATCAACTGGCTCTTGACATCCTTGGCCTTTCTGATAGACTTCTCCTGGATGAAATTATCATTACACCAGCTGCGGGATCTATCGTTCTTCTCCCACTCTCTGTACACCTTCAACAAAGTCAAGTGGTCCCCCTGGTACTCGTCAAATCTTCGCTTCGCCTTGTCCGCAACCTCCCTCTTGTCCCGCGGTCGGTAGAAGACGTCAGGAACAGACAACATGGAAATGATTTCAATTACCTCATAGGTGCAGCCAAAGTCGAAGGATTGAATCAACGTCTTTGACAGTAACGGTTCCATCGGGAAATGAGACATGTTCCGCCCAACGTCGGTCAATGAGCCCTCCTCGTCCAAGGCATCCAAAATATACAACTCCTCCAACGCCTTCAACATCGACTCCTCGTTGGGCCTATCCATGAACTTAAAATTCATGACATCGCCAATCCCGATCGCCTTCAACATCAAGATTGTGTTAGACAAGTGTTGACGCAAAATCTCCGGCGACGTGTTGGGCTCCATTTCGTTCAAATAGGCATTTTTCGTGTATAGTCGGTAGCATATTCCAGGTCCTGTTCTACCCGCTCTACCGGACCTCTGGCTTGCCTGGGCACGGGAAATCGGTTGCACAACAAGTTTATCCATCCCTCTCTCAGGATCGTATGCATTCACCTTCACAAACCCCGGGTCAATAACATAGTAAATACCGTCAATGGTGATGGAGGTTTCCGCGATATTAGTGGCTATAACCACCTTTCGCTTGCCCCCCGGGGTAGGTTCAAAAATCCTACTTTGCATCTCTGAGGGCATGGCGGAATAAATGGGCAAAACAATCAACTCAGATAGGTTCGGCTTCTTCTTATAAAGAACTCCCATTTTCTGGACAATTGATTCACAACACGCCTCAATTTCCTCCCGCCCAGTCAAAAATACAAGTATATCACCGGGACCATTGTTCGTGTGTATTTCAATGACCGTATCAATTGTTGCCCGGATGTAATCCATTTCTGGCGCCTTAGAATAAAAGATCTTGACCGGGAAAGTTCTACCCTTGATGGTGAAGATTGGACAATCTTTGAAATAGGTGGAGAACTTTTGAGAATCAAGAGTGGCGGAGGTGACAATCAATTTGAGTGTACCCTTTCTTCTTATCACGGCATCCCGCAGCAATGCAAATAAAATATCTGTTGCAATTGTTCTTTCGTGGGCCTCATCCAACATGATTACCGAATATTTCAACATATCTGGATCCACGAGCGCCTCTCTTTCTAACATACCGTCTGTCATGTATTTGATCATCGTCCTCCTGTTTGTACAGTCCTCGAATCTAATTGTATACCCCACCTCGTTACCCAATTTGCATCCAACCTCTTCGGCCACCCTTTTAGCCACCGAAATTGCAGCAACTCTGCGGGGTTGTGTGCATGCAATGATACCCTGGTTGATGTATCCGTCCTCGGCGAGATATTGGGTTATCTGTGTACTCTTACCGGACCCAGTTTCACCCACAATCACCACAAAATTGTTATCTCTAATTAGGCTCAAGAGCTGGCTTCTGCTTTCAAAGACTGGCAATGACTCTCGTTGCTCTTGGATGCTTTTCTTTTGGGATTTGATTCCATATGTCTGAGTACGTGACTGTTGTCTCCAATCTTCCAATGCCTTTCTCTCTAGCGCCTCCAGTTCCTCACGTTGGCGATTCTCTAGTTCCATTTCACGAGCTTTCAATGGATCCATCAATGCCAATTGTTTTCTACGTTCTCTCTCCTGTTTCTCTATTTCAAGCTTATCCTGCAGTTTCTTCTCTCTCACCTTGATCATGTAATCGGAGCCCCGCTGCGCAATATCGGTCAACGACCTCTTTTTATCCTCGAACGCCCTTCTTCTCTCCTGGACGCTGTTCAGCTTTTTCGGCGGTTTCCTTGGTTTCAAGAGAATATCCTTCTTATCATTTAAAAACCGGGGTATCTTGGTATTCAATTGGATTTCCACCTCCTCCTCTGTCTGCTCTCCTACAGGAGAAGCATCAATCTCAGCATAAGGGTCTGTGCCATCGTGAGCTATCTTCCTCTGTCGTTTGACGCCAAACGCCGAATTCATCTGCGCTAGCTCCCAATCATCCATCTCCCCTCTTCTTCTCATCCGATCACCATTGAACTCTCTATCCTCTTGTCTTCTTTCACCTCTGTTTCTATTTCGATCGGAATTGTACACCTTGTGAGGTGGCTTGTCATCGCCCTCAGCCAACAACACGCCTGTATCTTGATCAATACCTCTCATTGTCAAGGTGATTCTGTTGGGGTTGTTCGACTGCAGGATCCTGACATAAACCGTATCACCCTTGTGGGGTTTATTGCCTGCTAACTCCTCAACCGGGCACAATCCTTGGGATTTTTCTTCTCCGCTAATTTGGATAAAGGCGCCAAAGTGTTTCGTTGAAACCACACGGCCCTTGAGAATGCCATCAAAGGACGTAAACATCCACTTGTTTAAAAGAAGAAGGTCAATTCGATGATTATGAAATCAATGTAAAAGTGCTCAGCAAGTGAAAAGTTACGAATTACGTTAATTCAAATTAAATATTTTACATTAGAAAAGTCGTATTGATGACAAGAAGGTCATAATTTGTCGAGTGGATTTCTGGAATTCCACAGTCGCACGAAAGTCAATATTGTCGCGGACGCCAATGCGAGGACTCCACAGAAAATGGCCAACTTGGGGAATCCCTCGGTGGTGTCGACGTTTCCAGGGGGGATAAACGTTCCGCCAATTAAGGGACCAAAAAATGCCCCAAGTCCCCCAAAGAAGAAGAAAAAAGACAAGTATGAGTAGATCTTGGGACCGTTGAACAACTGGCCAATAATTGTTGGAAATAGGGCTATGGGGACCCCGGTAGCACAAGACCATAGCACAACAAATGCCACCACCGTAGGAGTTCCCTTGGCAGGTATCCACAATGCTAGAGGGAAGATTCCGGATAAAATTAGAGAGGGTATTGTAAGATTCATTCTGCCCACCTTATCGGCAACAAACCCCGGAATGACCCTGAAGAACAAGGCAGA
The DNA here is from genome assembly GCA_030557035.1 of Saturnispora kantuleensis. Classification (NCBI taxonomy): domain Eukaryota; kingdom Fungi; phylum Ascomycota; class Pichiomycetes; order Pichiales; family Pichiaceae; genus Saturnispora; species Saturnispora kantuleensis. The sequence goes on along the minus strand of JAKTVD010000039.1, from coordinate 27,453 downwards.
GGCATTGATGATGGCAACAGAATATTGCTGGAAGCTGGATACCACCCCTGCACGCTTGCAAAACAAGTCTAGATAAAACATCCCGGGAAAGAGACACATGATGAAGAGAAACCAGGAAACCACCACAACGAGATATTGCAAATCAAGCAGGACGCTGAACTTAATGCGGATGAAGTTCTCATGGTGCTCGCGTGGTTTGGGCTTTAATCTTGGTCTGATGAGCGAGACGGCGAGCACCACCATTGGGATGTAAATGAACCCAATGATTCTGTTTGCCCAAGGAAAGCCCACCTTGGCAATGAGGTTTCTGATCCCAATTGGCCAATAGACGCCCCCTAAACTGGCACATGCCGTGATTATGCCCAATGCAAGCGATTTCCTCTTATCGAAATACTGCAAAACAGTGGCTGTGCTATGGACATACATGATTCCCGATCCCAGGCCAAATAAAACCCCCTGGGCAAGGAATACCTGCCAGATTGAATTGGTCACAGATAGAAACATGAATCCCAGACATGCCATCGTTCCTCCAATGAGCACCATCATTTGCTGGCCCACATAATACATTCCAATGGTGGATGGAACCGCCATCATAAACGTCAATGCTGCTTGTAGGGACCCAATGATCGACAAAACTGAGGACGGAGTGTGTGGATAAGTCTCCTCGTAGTAACTTTGGTAAACCCCAAACGAATTGCACATACCAAAGGACAGAGCCATGATTGTTGAAGCCGCGCAAACCACCAAATACGCTTTCATTCCCCCATCTGGAGGAGGCCCAGCTGAGCCCTCCGCGACTTGAGATCCGGTCTTGGTATCGGCAAATTCACTTTCCAAATCTTCCATGATTAAATACCATTCACGTGATTATAAAAGGAGCTGTCAAAGTAATTCAAATGTGAAAATGATTAGCAAAGCGGTCCTTTTAAGAGTAATTGAGGAAAGTCTTTGTGATTACCAGCTATCTTGCTGTGGAAACACTTGATAATAATACGATGCACTATCGTAGGAAAAACTCTTTCCAGCGAAGCGCCTATTTGGCTCATGGGCTCAAGGCGAGGTGAGATCATATTGAACGATTCCAGCAGGGGCAAACTCATTAGTCTGCGGAAAGACCCAGTTGGCTGTCAGCCTGATGTATATCTGGGGAATGAAATCCACTTTGAAACAAAGCTTTAAAAAGGATTTTCTCTCTTTATCGAGACACATTATAGATGGCTCATATCGTCATATTATTGGCTGTTTTTAATTATTTTTTAATAGCTACTGTGTGGTTATAAATTGACGCATTGTTAAGCATGAGCAGGGCATTAATGGAGGCATTCAGTTGGTTGAGGCAGATTATTGAAGATTCGGAAAATCACGAGGTTTGAGCTCAGCATCAATGCGTGATAATTTTTCCGTAGTATCTCTGGGTATTCTTTCAGTTGTTCTTACCACTTCAATGAATTGGATTTCTCATTAAATTAAATGCTAGAAAAGAGTAAAAGATAGAAAATTAGAAAAAGCTTTAAAAGAGGGTCTTCAACTTGTCAGGAACGTCAAACATTGGCAAAACCAGTTCAACAAAGTTGAACTTGTGACCGTTCTGGAATCGGTCGTTGTTCATCAACGCGGCCAACTCCTCCTTGGTATGGATCTTGTAGCTGGAGGACTTTTCCCCCTTATCATCCCCAAAGGCACCCAAGAGTCTACTCCAATCCCACTTACCGATGTCATTGTATGAACTGTATGGACCCATGATAACTCTCTCAATGGTATACCCGTCGTTATTCAAGAGGAATATAGTGGCCTCCACATCCTGTCTGATGAAGGTAGACAGTTCTTGAACAGTCATCTGGGCTGATCCATCACCTTCAACAGTGATAACTCTACCGGGAAGATTGAAATCCCTCTTGGCCAAGGCTGCACCCAGTGTTGCAGGCAAGGCATACCCGATAGAAGCCCAGTAACCTTGGCAAATGAATTTGGCGCCTCTGAACGTGATATCTGGAACACCAAAAAGAAATGAACATGTTTCCACAATAAGAGTATCGTTCTCTTTGAGGTTTTCACTGAGCGACTCAATCAAGTCAACTTCCGTTAACGGATGCTCTCTGTTTGAATCCACCTGTTGGTAGATCTTCAACGGCTTTTCAAAAATGTCGGCCGTTTGAACTCTGGAGATATCCAACCTCTTCACCAACAATGGCAAGACATCCATCATTGTGACGTCCAATTCCAACTTCTCTTGTGGCAACTTCATGTATTGAGGGTTGAAACAGATCAACTTGGACTCAGGAATGTTGAAGGTGAAAAACCCCGAGTTCATCTCGTTATCGAAATTCCCCACATGCAAAACCAAATCGGATTTGGCCTCAATCAATTCGTCGACACCGGTTTCATACTTCCCCAGATATGAACCGAGGAATCTTGGGTTTTCTTCATTGATGAAACCTTTAGAAAACCAGGTTGTAAAAAGGTTGATCTTGCCATCCAATTTCTCAATCAACTCCGTAACCTCATTCGTCATACGGTACTTTCTCACAAAGTCATCCACCAAAATGGAGACGTTTTTGTTCTTGTAAATGGATTCCAAGATTGTGTTCACAACCTCATCAACCTTCTTGAAATCGGTGCAAGCGTCGTAGGACAATTTCAATGGGGTTTTTAATCTTCTAAGGTCAACCTCCATTTCCGTCAAGTCACATGGCAAAAAGATATACCCTGGTCTTGATTTCTTCCAAATGTTTTCAATGACTCTATCGATCATTTCACACGCCGCAAGAGGATCCTCTTGAATGGAGGCGGTGTCCACGGTCAGATCCTTCACGAGTCTTTGATAGACGTAATGATCACTCTTCAAATGGGTCTTTTCATTAGAAATCAAATGATGCAAGTTTCTAGGATTAGGATCTCTCTTAACTTTCAAAGGAGATGTCCCCACAAGGGATAAAATTGGGACATGTTCGGTGTATGCACCGGCAATGGGGTTGACAATCGACAATTCACCCGGACCGTAGGTTGTCAAGATGACCCCCATTTTTTGTGAGGTCTTGGCATAGGCATCGGCAGCATAACAACCGTTCATTTCATTACATGTACCCACCCAATTCAAGGCAGGAACATCGTAAATGTGTTCCAGAAACTTCAGGTTGAAATCCCCAGGGACACCGAAGATGTTCTTAATACCCAATTGGCTGATTCTGAGGAAGATATACTCCGAAATTGTAACAGTGGACTTTGTTTCCAACTTGGCATCAATTGTTAATGCAAAAGATGTCTTGTTAATATCGCATTCACTAACAGGAGCCATTGTTATTTGATTGTGAAAATTGCCGCCACAGTAGCAGGGATTATGGGAGAATTGACCATTCTTATATGCCTGAGCAGCCCATTTTTCCTCCGTCGATTGCCGTACTTTACCTTGAATAGCCGCTTGGCCCGACTTTCCCTCAAATAACCGAGCTAAACTGTGGCTTGTTGGACACAAATCAAGCGGTAACATGTGGTAACATGCGGTGTAGCATCCGGAGTCGTATTATGTGGCCAATCATTTACTGTCTTTGCCGGCCGACGTTGAATCCGATAAAAAAACGATGAGCCGCATTTTGCTCAGCATTACCTAACATGGGTGCTTTGACCGAAGAGCGGACGAACAAACCACGCTAGTTTTCAAGGGTTATGCCTGAGTAAGTGCTGCCGGGTGCTTTCGAATGTTCCTTTTAGTTAATTTGTGTAGGCGAGTGTGCACTGAGTATCTATGTTCAGTCACGCCGCTCATTCCTCTATTGGAGTGAAAAGTGACGGGTATTGGAAGTGGTCTTGCACCTTTCTTGCAAGGTGGATCTTACAGGTGGATCTTACAGGTGAATCTTCCAAATAGATGTGTTAGATGGATCTTCCAGTAGGATCTTCCAGGTGGACGTTCCAAATAGACAAGTCAGGTGGATACGGCTTATTCCACTGAGAGATCTTCCCAGCACCGATTTTGTTGGTACTGGATTGATGCCCCGCGCGCCCACTATAAAGAAAACTGCTGGGCAACAGAAAAATTACAAGGAACTCTTGTGGGGGATGATTTCATGATTTCACCGCGCATGGGAAGAAAATATTGTACCCCGACCCCCCGATCTATTTTTATATCCCTTGACAATGCTTGATTGGGGTAATGACCAAGTGCTTCTATGGCTCAAGAACCAGAACTTTTCGGACGGTGTGTTAGACTCCTTTAGAACCCACAACATAACCGGCTTGACGCTACCGATGTTGACCAGTTTGGAATTAAAGGAAATGGGAATTTCCAATTTGAAGCTAAGGTTGATTATAATGAACCAAATTGAGGAGTTAATGTTGAAGCGAGACATTTCCGCAATCAACGTCAACGTGGAGCATCCCCTCATATCGGAATTGCAGTCCCTGGTAGTGGCAAATGGATTGATTCAGTCGATGACAAAATCGATAACGATATCGGAGGAGACGAGTAATAAGGCGTTGGTCGCTCAGTTGAACAAGTTGAAGGAGGACGTGATGCCTATAGTGAAGGAATTGAAGGCTAAGAAGCCATTACCTTCTCCGTTGAACGGTCCGAAGGTGCCCGGGTTGGCCAGTACAGGCAGCTCCGGTTATTTGAAGAGACCTTCTCATCGATCGGCACCAACGGCTAGCAGTGACACTTTGAAGCAACTTAAAGCGAAAACCGACGACCCCTGCTATAAGATTCTCCAGGCCGCAATGAAGAGCCACAACTTGAACAAGGGAGATTGGAAGAAGTATGTCTTGGTGATGTGCTACGGTGGAGATAAGGAGCGGGTGCTAGGATACGACGAAAAGCCTGTGTCCATCTTCAAGGAGCTACATGATTTAGGACTCAACCCCAACATGATGTTGAGGCAGGTTGATGTCAATTCCACAAATGACGATGTTCAAACCCCTGGGGGTCGTCTATAAAATTAATAGGGCCTAAACTTTCTTTTCTGTCTCATCTGTTTCACCTTTTCTTGGTCCTCCTTAAATTTTGTGAGCAGTTCACTCATTTCCTGCTTCTTTCTTTCTCTAACCTGGAACCTGTAGAAGTCCATTTTTTGCTTGTCATCCTTTTTGTCCTTGAGCACGCCGGCGTTCTTCAACTCGTCTATTGATTTTGTCGTGCCCATAATTGCGCTCTTGGTCTTTCTTTGGGCACCCACCACCATTGTGAACCCGTCCTCATCCACGATTTCTCTCAATCCTTGCACCTCTTGTGCCAAGTTTGTTTCTCTTTCCTGGAATTCAATCAGGGATCTCGATACCTTTTCTTCGAGTTGCTCTGGATTCAGTATACGTGAAACACCGTTGTATCTCTCTGTTCCAGTTTTAATGTCTCCCTTCGGTGACCAAATAATTTGATTTTTCTGTCTATTCAAACTGTTTAGGGCCAATTCCAGTGAATCCCTATCGAGAAACGTCACCACACCACACCCCACTGGAAGTTTCTCCGCATCACTTGGCTCCACACCGAAATCCTCACTGGATAGTTTACTCAAGTTGATGAACATATCCCACTGACAATCGCCTGTGGGATTGTATACCTCTCTTCCATAATAACCCTGCACTCTGGCCCCCGAGTTGATCTGCGCAAAAAGGTCCCGCATGCCCTGTAGGGTCGGTAGTGGTGGTAAGTTCACAATGAATAAAGAAGTCGTTTCGTCCGCATCAACGTCCCTTGTGGCGTGGGGTTTGACGAAGATCGAATGGTTCGTATCCTTCAAGTTGGCCACCGCCGGCACCACAACATTTACCACTTGGAACCCCTTGATCTCCACCATTTGTGTTGTATGTATGAAGAAATGATGGCGTGAAAATTTTTTGCTGCCTACAATCATCACCACTTTTTCGAAATGAGTAGCCACCACTGTGCATCCCCCCATTGTGGAAGAGAGACCACGTCGAACTTGAAATGTCCAATTTGTCTTAAGAATGGAACTGACTCCTTCTTTTGCAATTCCACCTGCTTCAGAGGAAGCTTTGGTATCCACAAGGCTATCCACCCTCTTGATGGCCAAGACTTGTACGATCCCTTCCCTAACTTCAAGTACTCCGGGGACCTTCGCCCCTCCTACCCACTGACCCCAAGAAGAGAAGTGCCGCACACGATTGTACTTCCCGACTACGCCAAGGATGGGGTGCCCGAGTCGGAGATTAGAAACGACAGATCTGAAGGTGTCAAGTGCTTGAACGCTTCGGAAATTGAAAAGATGAGAGAGGTGTGTAAGTTGGGTAGAGAGGTTTTGGATTTGGCCGGGGGAATGGTGAAACCTGGTGTTACCACCGACGAAATCGACAGAGTTGTTCACGAGGAATCGATCAAAAGAGGTGGTTATCCATCACCATTGAACTACTTCAATTTCCCAAAATCCGTCTGCACGTCGATCAACGAGGTGATCTGTCACGGTATTCCCGACAAGAGGCCGCTAAAGGACGGTGATATCATCAACATCGACATCTCCCTCTACAAGGACGGTTTCCATGCGGATTTGAACGAAACATACTACGTCGGCGATAAGGCCAAGGCCAACCCGGATTTGGTGCGTTTAGTGGAGACAACAAGAGAGTCTCTTGATGCCTGTATTGCCCAGGTGAAGCCTGGAATGCCTTTCAGAGAGTTTGGGAACATCATCGAGAAGATCGCCAAGGAGAACAACTGCTCGGTCGTTAGAGCGTATTGTGGTCACGGTGTGAACTCCCTCTTCCATTGTGCTCCCGAGGTCCCCCACTATGCCAATAACAAGGCCATTGGTGTGTGTAAACCCGGGGTCTGCTTCACCATCGAACCTATGTTGAACTTGGGCACATGGAAGGACCTGTCATGGCCGGACAAGTGGACCTCCACCACTGCCGACGGTAAGCCAAGTGCGCAATTTGAACACACCTTGCTTGTGACCGAAGACGGTGTTGAGGTTCTCACTGCAAGAACCGCACAATCTCCTGGCGGGCCGGTTGCTAGAATTTGAACAGTTGTATAAAGATTTAAAATAGAATAAAACAGTTAATGCTGAGCGGATGCTGAGCAGGTTTTCACAACGCGTGGCTCACGTTTTGCTATTAAAACGATGAGTGACGACCAGCAGTATGCGGACGTCAACCCCTACGAGGTTCTAGGTGTGGAAACCTCTGTTGATTCAAAAGGAATCAAACGAGCATACCATAAGCTCTGTCTTCGTTACCATCCCGACAAATCCGAAGGATTCAGGAAGGAGTTCGACCACGTACAAATAGCATATCTTGTCCTCAATGACCCCAAGAGGAGAACACTTTACGATAAGACAGGAAGGGTGTGTCCATGGGGACCTGTGACCGATTGGGAGTCGTGGCAGGCAGGGATGGACCAATTTGAAAAGATCAGTAAGGATTTAATTGAGGAGGATAAACTTCAGTACCAAAAGAGTGAAGAAGAGAAGACTGATGTTGAGGAGGATATGAGGGCCACTAAGGGTGATTTCAAGAAGTTGTTTGAACATATCATTCATTTGGAATTCAGCGACAAGGAGGAAAAGAGGATGTTCAAATTGTGTGAGCAATTGATCTCGGAGGGCCGTCTGAAAGAGAAGGAGATTCCAAAGTGGAAGACATATGTGAAGACCAGGACAGCTAATGTGAAACGGATGACCAAGCGTGCTGAAAAGGAGGCCAAAATGGCCAAAGATGTGGCCAGAAATGATGAGATGGCAGGTCTACAGGCGTTGATTGCAAGAAACTCTCAAAAGCATAGAGATACTTTCGGAGCGATTTTTGAAAAGTATGAACGGGTAGCCGGTGAAGGAGAAGGCGTGGAAGGGGAAGGGGGGTATGAGGAGGGGGAGTATGGTGAAAGTGAAGAAGATGATGAGGAGGAGGGAGAGTACTCGGAAGCAGAAGAGGATGAAGATGATGAGGAGGAGGAGGAGGAGCAAATTCGTCCAAGGAAGAAGAGAAGAACCAAATAGTAATGACATAGATTTACTAAATCCTGAGCATATTTATAACGCAGCGATTGTGCCATGCAGTAGGAGTAAACCGATTTGCAGAACTCCAAAGATATAGGAGATGGTTTGTCGGCCCGTACCCCGTGTTTTCCATCATGCACACCTAAATCATGTAGCGTAAAAGAATAAATTTAATGAGCTAATGATTACCAACGTGGCTCTCAAAAGCTTCACAAGGATTCACTTTTCAGCTGACAACCGAGCCTCCAAAATTTCTTCTTCAAAGGTTGACTCACGCTCAAACGTCCTCGTTCGCCATAAATGCACCATGCTGATTTGCTGAGCGTGGCACGTAACCTTCTCGTCATTTTCACCTTCCAACTCGCCCTATTCGTTCACTTTTAATCAAACAAGAATCACCATAATCACAAAGAACTACACAACAAGAAAAAGAACCACCAAGAGCCAGTCACATCTCACACAGCAAGGATCTTATCACATTTGACGAATCCTGAGCATATTTACACTTTTTCCCTTTACCTTTCTCATGTCCTGTGAACACGAACATCACCATCATGATCGCGGTGGGGGATCGAATACTGCTCCCCCAATTACTACAAACGAGTCACAGACCCTCTACGAGTGGATTGACACCCCCAAATTAGAAGCATTGAACATGGCCAACCCCAGCGACGAGCTCTCTTCGCTATTCAGGACCCTAGACACCCGGTATGAAACCAGACCGGTGATCAAGTCAGATCTCGACAGTGAGATGGTCATCCACATCCCTTTTGAATGTCCGGTGAAGGTTTACTCCTTGATTTTGAGGACCGCCAACGAGGATGACCACTGTCCAAAGGAAATCAAGGTGTTCAAGAACGCTCTTGGTAGGGATTTCGATGATTTGCAGTCAATGAAGTGTGATTACCAAATTGTTCACCCCCGTGGTGTGGGAATCCCATTGGACTCTCAGGGCTGCATCAGGGATGACACCTCTTTCGTGGAGCACCATCTGCCACGGAGGATCTTCTCCTCCGTTGGCGGTGTGACGTTATACATCACGGGCTCTTGGGGAGATCAGGAGGAGCCGGTGGCATTGTTTTCAATTGAAATCAGAGGGGAATCAACAAACCTGAAGGGGGGTAGAATAGTGGCCCAATACGAGGCGGCAGCACAGCCAAAGGACCATCCCGTCAAAGGTACGATGACTACAAATAACGCGATACTCTGAGGGGAATGAGTGAGTAAGGTTATGAGACAGTTGGAACAGAGAGGCTTGTTCATGTTGCCAAAAAGGTTCCGTTCTTGCAATGGACCCCAAAGTCATCACAAAAAATGGCCACCAGCTGCCCTACTTATTGATGTCGTTACCAAAATTAGAGGCAACGTTTACAATCTCTCCGGACTCCAAACCTGATAGCGACAAATTACATTCCGTGGTCATACCATACCGTGACCCTCAACACGTCATTAATATCGTGATGAAAGCATACGACAATGGTGCTCATGTAGAAAATGCCAACGTCAAATATACAAGTATAGAATTGCCGTCTCAAATCGGAATAAGTCCTACAATGGAGTCCAATCTCAAAATGTGTTACATATGCATCAACGGTACCATCTTAAGGCTAGATCCTCTATCAAATGATGTGGTGATGGCACCTAAAGCCCAAAATCGAATCCTTTATTTAAGTAAATAAATAAATTGTTTGTAGTGGAAAACCCAGTGGGCGAGTGTCCTCCTGTGAATGACCCTGCGGTAGAGCCCAGTGGGGGGATTTACTGGGCAAAAATTCAACCGGATTTTTTTTTCTTCACCGCGAACCAGGCACCCGTGGCCCGATGGGGGGCCAATGAGATCCTGCGTAAGGGAAACTTCTCCGTCTTACGTCACCCAAGGAAGCAATTTACTCATCGCCAGTAAATCTTTCGTATAGTCAATACATCACGATAAAGATGGATCCACCGGCGTTTCCACAGCTTGGCACGCGGACCAGTCGTGGTAACCGGGAACAGCGCAAGCGGTTTCCACTCCGGAACAACCAGAAGCTTCTTTCGGGGATTTTACCCTCAAAAGAGTCGTCCCTAGTGGCAAATCTCCTTGCATCCCCCTACAGGGAAGAACAGCATGTATCAGTGAACGAACGTCTCGAAAAACCGGTCATAAGCCTCCCGCTGAGAAAAAGGGAGAGAGAACGCAACCAGAGCGAAGGCAGAGACAGAGACGCTATAGATAGCGATGACAATAGCCCCCCAAAGAGGAGGCTTTTGTCCTCTCCGATGATGGATCACGACACGATCACAACAGGATCCTTACCGCTACCGTCACCAAGCGCATCACCCACCCATCAGAACGCGTTGCAAGACTTGGTTTTAGATCACCCTGATGGTAACAAGTCCGTGGGGATGAGCTGGGAGATGGCAAACACCTACATCAACGGCTTGTACCCCGGATGTATTGAATCCAAGGCCCTTCTCCTGAAGTTGATTGAAAAGATGGACGTGAACTTGTTGAGCAATTTGTACAAGGTCTTGGGCACGGCGCTCAAAAAGGACATCATTCTACAGCTTCCTCCCGAGGTAACCCACAAAATTTTCTCCCAGTTTGATCATAGGACCCTCTTGAATGCATCCGAGGTGTCCAAAGACTGGAATTTGATCACCCACTACAGTTACGATTTATGGAAATCGCTACTTTTTAAAGATAATATGATGCACAGTGAGGAGGAGTTCGAGGAGGAGTTCCGAAGGATCAGCTCCCTGAAGCGGGATTTACAGGACGCCCAGGTTTTGAAGTTGATGTATCAGCGAAGGCTGGGTATTAAAAGAGACTGGATGGACCCAACGTTTCAACCAAGAGTGATTTCTCTCGACGCCGAGACTCTGGGGGTCATCACGTGTCTCCAGTTCGACAGTGACAAGGTTGTTGCCGGATCCGACCAATCTAAGGTTGTCATTTATGACACAGAGACAGGTCAGATGAGACACGAGTTGTTAGGCCATGGTGGTGGTGTTTGGGCCATGAAATACTACAAGAACACTTTGGCCTCGGGCTCCACAGATAGAACGGTTCGTATATGGAATATGGCCCAGGGGAAATGCACCCACATTTTCAAAGGACACGTTTCTACCGTGAGATGCCTGGAGATTGTGGAGCCGGTCCAGTGTGGGACGGACGAGGAGGGTAACCCGATTTACTTTCCCAAGGAGCCGCTTTTGGTCACAGGGTCGAGGGACACGACGTTGAACGTTTGGAAGTTGCCGTTGACTGAGCCTGGTGATGAGTTACCTGATGAGCCGTTGGAGCTGGAGGTGGTCGACAACCCTTATCTATTGAAGAAGTTGGAGGGCCACACAAACTCCGTGCGGGCCCTATCGGGCCATGCCAATACGATAATCAGCGGGTCTTATGATAACAAGGCCATTGTCTGGGATTTGAAGACTTTCACCAAGAAGTACGAGTTGGTTGGTCACAACGATAAGATCTACAGTTGTGTCTACGATTGGAAGCGACAACAGTGTTACACAGGGTCAGTCGACAACACTGTAAAGATCTGGGATCTGACCAAGGGCACTCTCAAGGCCATTCTCGAAGGACACCAGATTCTTGTGGGTTTGATCAGTTCAAGCGATAACGTCCTAGTTTCGGCCGCAGCCGACTCCACCGTCCGGATATGGGACCCCAACACGGGTGCGGCGCGACATGTTCTGAGAGGTCATGGTTCTGCCATCACCTGTGTTGAGAACGACGACGAAAGGGTCATCTCCGGTTCCCAGAGCTCGTTGATTCTCTGGAACGCGCAAACCGGTGCTCGCGTCAGAAACTTGGGGGAGTCCATTACCGGCGCGGTCTGGCAGGTCAAGTTCGATTATCGGAGGTGTGTTACTGCGGTCCAGAAGGGAAGTAAGACCGTGATCGAGATAATAGACTTCTGTCCACGTGACCAAGATAAGTGGGTCCGGTGAGGTGCTGGATATTTTTTTTAATGAACACGTAATTGTTACCACGTCAACGCCACGTTATCCTTTAAGAAAGCCCAATGAAGTTGCAGTTCTTGAGTCTTCTGGCGATTGTGGCCTCTGTTTGGGGTGACCTTATTGTCGCAGATGATAAGTCCTTTGAAGATATCGTCCTCAAGTCCGGGAAGCCATCTTTTGTGAAGTTCTTTGCACCATGGTGTTTCTACTGTAAAGAGATGAAGCAATCCTGGGAGGACCTGGCACAGCTCTACGAGGGTCAGAACGTCCAGATTGTTGAATTGGATGCCGACGCCAACAAGTCGATCAGACAAAGATACGGCATTTCTTCCTTCCCACAGGTGAAATTGTTCAAGCCTGATCAATTGACGGTGCCTCTTGACTACGAGGGGGCCAGAAATGTTGAGCAATTTACAGAGTACTTGAACAGAGAATTGGATTTGAGCGGAGAATTGTCAAAACCATCAATGGTGGTCCAATTCAGTGATTTGAACTTGGAAAAGTTCATTCAGGTGAAGAACAGAAAGGGGTTGCTTCTCTTCACAAACGACGACGATGAGGAATCCGCCAGATTGGCAGCGATCTTTGAAACCGTCGCTAATGCCTACCACAGGGATAATTCTAAGATTCTGATTGGTGAAGTCAAGCGCGTGGGTTCGGATCCAACCGATTTCGTGAGAAACAAGTACCACATCGGCCACTACCCAACGATTGTTTACGTTGAAAACGGTGACATTGACAAGTATGAGTACTACGACGGTGAGCTGACCCCTGAGGCGTTTGTGAAGTTTGTGAACGACAAGGTGGGCATTAGAAGAACAGTGGATGGTTCTTTGGATGTAACTGCAGGTATCATTCCAGCTTTAGACGAGCACTTGAAAAACTTCCTTTCTAAGAACGTTGTGGACAGAAGAGCAATGATCTCGGACTTTGTCAAGGAAATGAGGAAGATCGATGTTGACGAATTCAGGGAGGAATTGAAGTATTACGCCCTTTGCTTCAACCAATTCAACTCTAACAACAAGAAGTTCTTTATCAGTGAAAAGGAGAAGTACAGCGGTATGTTGGTTGACAAGTCTCTCGAGGATGACGCAAGAGATGCGGCCAACTTCAAGCTGAACTTTTTGGACCACTGTGAAAGTTTCTACACCGAGGAGACGTGGAGAGACTACGAGGAAGTCAAAGCTGAAAAGGATGCCGCAGAAGCCGTTGAAGAGGAATCAAACAAGGAAGAAAAAGAGTTGAATAAGGACGAATTGTAGTTTATTTATTTATTTATCCAGTTAGACGCATCACCATTCAACCGCCTCGAACTTCTTACAAGTTCTCACGTTGTCAGGGAAGATCTTATCTCCGATGATGGTTTCCTCCACAAGGGCCTTCACGTTCATTGGTGTGCATCTGGCCAACCAAACAAACCCCCCGTTTTTCTTGTGGATCAAGACATTGGCTGCAAACTTGTGGCCACCAACGTGGTTAATGTAGATGACCTTGGCACCATCAGGTCTGTCGTCACTGGAGTCTCTGTGAAGACCGTGGTCACCTAATTGAGATTCAAACTCCTTCTTCATGTATGGAGCAGTTAGACCACACTTTTTGTCTCTGGTGTTATGGGAACATAACATGATGATCGATGAATTGATGTCCATTTCAACAACAACACCCTCGATTTTCAACTGGTCCATCAATGTCTTCCCCTCTTTACCCTTTTCGCTCTTCAATGCAACGTCTGTCAAGCATGAATAAACTTCCTTAACGTTACCAGCATCCACACCTTTGATTCTCACAAACCATGGCAACAAGAGCAAATCGACGACCTTGAACTCCAAATATTCGGAGAATCTAGGAGAAGAGATCTTCAATGATTCGCTACTAACGTTAGAAGTAACTTTAATATTGGCGTCCGAAGCCAATGAACCACCCAGCGTAGAAATGGTAGGTAAGAGAGACCCCGCCTTCTGGTCATCATTGAGAGCATCGTGTGCCCAATCGGTTTTACCTGTGGCCACAATGATACGTAGATCTGGCGTCTTCGATGATTCCCATAGTGGTTCACTTGCAGCAGGTCCTTTTAAAGTGAAACATGAAGATGGATATTTGAAGTGGCATTCGGATGGTGTGCATTCAAATTCCGATTCCGCTTCCTGAAAAACGTCGGTTGGGGATGTGTTTGGACCAATGAACTTCTTCAGGTAATTCATAGCACTGGGAGGATGAAGAGAAGGGACGGGGATTGCAGAAGAAGACCGAGATGATAAAAAAGCTGATATAACGAAAATTTCCTATTGAGCTTCACTTTACTACAGCTAAGACCCCAAAACCATAGACGGCTAGCGAAATGATGAGTTAGATGTGGCGGTTGTTAAATGGTTTGATTAAAGAGTGGCTTGTAATAGTGATTCTTGGCATGTTAGAAAAATGCTCAGTGAGTTAAATAAACCGATGGATAAAAATCAGGTGGAAGGAAGTTGATCCAATCGATTTGTGTGGCAATTTATTGGGATGGTGTTTGATTATAAAGGTACATTTTGGATAACTTGATTATACGTTAATACACCAAAAGAAAGATGGCCTAAATTTTGAGTGGCAGGTGAATCACCAGCATAAATGGTGGCGCATGCTTAACCTTGATTGGCATGTGCCATGCTTTGTGTTACTAAAGGAAAACCCCCGGTTTGAGAGCCATGGTTATGTGTGAGTATGAAAAGGTGCTCACTTTGTCGGCAGTTAACATGGGGACAATTGGGGGTGGTGGTTGATGGGTTATTGGATGGTAAGGCTGAGGTCACGTGAAGTGTGGCGCATGTGACTATATGCGCCACGGTATACCTCCACCGAAATAGGCCTCTTTGATTCGACAAAAAAACTGTGAACTTTCATAAGAAAACGAACCGACGTCGTAAAATAGGCATGGCCAACTCAATCTCATTGGCAAGAACTGAGATATTTGGCGTTTAGATGGGGTTATTGCTTATTAAAAATTTGGATACTTGCTCATGTGCTCATGTTGTACCCCAATCCGCTCATTTCGATGACTGGGTCTGGAAATACGCCAATGGTCATGCAAGTAACATGGAACCAATCGTAGATGTTACCCACCCCTCAAAAAAGAGTTAAATTCCTGATACAAAAGACACTGTCTAGTGATAATTGTATTAAATATGACATCCGTCATTTCATCTCTAGATTTAGACTATGGCTTATATACGTTTCATTGGCCCTTATCGAACCTCTCCCCTATGCCATCTCAATTCTCGTACTTCTTCTCTCACAAACAAACTCACCTCGTCCATTTGTTCGTGATCCTCATTTATTCATTTATAAAAGATAGTACAAACTCTTCTATTACCCCAACTACAATCCAATCACTCTTGGAATCAACCTTCTCGTCCCCGGTTTACTATATGTACAAGATGCTAGACCTTTTGCTCTGCTTCACCGTATGTCATCTAATCTTCATTTTTGGTATGCTGGGAAGATCTCCTTCTCGATGAATTCCTCCGCCACCTTCTTCCCGTGAACGGAAGCAATCGCACCTATCAAACTGGTTGTGATTGTAGAGAAGATCTTCTTTGGCTTGTATTTCAACTCTTGCTTACCCTCCTTCAAGGCTTTTCTACAGAAGAAGACCTTATCAATACCCTTGGATTCCGCAAACTCTGCAAGGAATTTATCAGACCAGATCAATCTGTGGGCCAAAGACCCCACAGCTTCAAAATGAGTCTTACCAATGGAACCAACAGTTTCACTGGTACCAAGGACATTCTTCGATGCTCTTAATTGAAGCAACTGTTCACCAAAATAGGCCAATGTGGAATTGTATGGTTTGGAACCATGAGCAAATGATTTATGGGTCAAGATCTGCAAAATGAGGTCATCGGAAAGATCGATATTCAAGCCCTTTAAGTAGCTCTTTAAATTACCGATGTTAGATTCATCTGTTGAATACTTTGATCCATCACTGGATAGCACTGTTTCTGGGTCTCTTATCAAACCTTGAACACGAGCGCCTCTCACATAAACAATGGATCTGTGAAACTGTGTACTGGGTCTGATCAAGCTCTTCACCGTCAATCTATTCATCATCGTTCACTCACCCTTTGAATATCGAACGTCCAAGACTGAAAAATTTTCTTAGTGAGAGAGAAAAACGAGGTGGCCCCCTGCGCCACGCCATCAATCGGTAGCCAAACGGGAACCATGCGTGGCGCATGAACACCAGTCACGTGATTCAGCCCCATCTATTCTTTTATTTTACCAAAAAAAATTTTCAGTTGCAGTATCGCAGAAGACTTCGAACCAAGTAATATTAGTGCCAATATGGACATTTTTAAGGTTCTTAGTCGAGGGGTTTCAAAAAGAAAATCGAAATCGGTTGAGGTGGATTTTTCAAATAAATTCAATGAACAATTCAACAAAAAGAAGCATCAAGATAGAACTGAGGTGAGGGATCAAGAGATAGAAAAGGAGATTGATTTCTTCCATAGCAAACAGCATAAGATAATTAAAAAAGTTGAAGAAGAGGATGAGGAAGAGGATGAGGAAGAAAATGGAGCAGAGGATAGGGAAGTGTCTGGTGAAGAGGTGAAATATAATGATCCAATGAATGCCAAGATTAAAACAGAAGATGAGGCGATTGCATTTAGAGAAGCAAATAAAACCAAGGTGAAGGGTCACGATATTCCCCTACCAATTGGATCTTTTGAAGATTTGATCTCTAGATTCAAGTTCGATAAGCAATTATTACAAAACTTGATCAAGAACGATTTCACCGAGCCAACACCAATCCAATCGGAATCTATCCCATCTGCATTGTTCCAAAGAGACTTAATATGTTGTGCACCAACAGGTTCAGGTAAGACGTTGGCATTTCTAATTCCTATGATTCAACAAATCTTGAATACAAAGCCAAAATTCAAGGCCAAGTTGACAAAAGAAGAAAAGAAGACCGTGAAGAGGGAGAGAACATTGGGCGGATTGATCATTTCTCCGACTAAAGAATTGTCGAATCAGATCTTCCAAGAGTTGGAAAAACTCACTGCGGGCTTGGAGTTAACCGTGGGATATCTAAATAAGGCCACAGCAGCCAAATTGAGAAATGGTCAAATCCATTCAAACAAATATGATATTCTCGTTTCAACCCCATTAAGATTGATTGATTTAATCAAAAACAAGGCCATTGATTTGAGTTTGGTCAATCAAATCATCTTTGATGAGGCAGATTCTCTTTTTGAATCCAATTTCATCGAGCAAACCGACTCCATTTTATCCCAGTTGACAAATTCAAACTTGAGAAGGTCGATCTTCTCTGCCACCATCACGTCGTCGGTCGAGGAATTGGCAAATGGTATAATGGCAGATCCCATCAGAATTGTCGTTGGTCATAAAGAGGCCGCCAATTCTAACATTGAACAACAGTTGATCTTCTGTGGTGATGAGCACGGTAAGTTGGTGGCCATAAGAGACATGATTTTAAGGGGTGAATTCAAGCCTCCTGTGATAATCTTTCTTCAGAGTATTCATCGTGCAAAGGCACTTTACTCTGAATTGCTATACGATGGGCTGAATGTCGATGTCATTCATGCTGACAGAACTCAGCATCAGCGTGAAGAGGCAATTGAAAGATTCAGATCCGGTGAATTATGGTGTCTCATCACAACAGATGTTTTAGCCCGTGGTGTGGATTTCAGAGGAATCAATTTGGTCATCAATTATGATGTTCCAAACTCCTCCCAGGCCTATGTTCATAGAATTGGTAGAACTGGTAGAGCCGGTAGAAAGGGTAGGGCAGTCACATTCTACACCAAGGATGATATGGATATAGTCAAGAGTGTTGTCAATGTGATGAAGGCCTCGGGCCAGATGGAGGGTCTCCCCGAATGGATGCGTGCTGAGGGTGCGTTGACGAAATTGAATCAAAAACAGAAGAGACAGATCCGTATGAGTCAAATGAAGAGATCCGAGATCAGTACGGTCCCTTACATGGATAGAAGGAAGCGTCAACAGAAAAAGGAGATGATTGCTGCCAGTAAGAGGCGGAAGATGGCGGCTTTAGAGAAAAGAGACGATGAATGATTGAAGGATGGACCGCGTGAATTATAGAACTGGAGTAGGGGGGATAAATTGGGTTTGTGAATTGGGTTTCAATTAATTCTAATTGGGCTCCTTCTGTGAATGAATTTGACAATCCAGTGGCTTGCTTCATAATATACCATTTGACACATGACTCTATTTTCTTTTTGCAACAGCTAAATTTATAGAATAAATGCAAGGCAACTTGAGTAACAATGGTGGGTGGGAGAGAGCTTTTAATTAGTGAGTGGTCAAATATGAGCAAGTAGCTTGAACCACTGCCGCATGAGCATCACTCCCAGTAGATATCACACGAGGTAGACACGCTCGCAGTAAATTTCGCACGAGATGCGAACGCCCCAGTAAATTTTGCAGCTGACCTCCCGTGCAAGTAAACCAGGGGCCTCTTCCTTTAGAGTGTTACTAAGCAAATAAACCAGGTTTCTCCTCCTTTAAAGGGTTTCTAAGCATGTAAGCGCAAAAAGAAGAAATGTTTTCAACAGTATTGAGCTAATCATGCGTTATCCCCACCAGGACAGTTGGAGGTGGCGCATGTTAATGCGCCACTCTCGGCACCTAGTCGAATAATGCTACTCTCGCTATGTTGTAATCAATCACCGTCTCCTACAAACTTTCCTAACATCATACTTCAATCAATCCCACTGCTGCTGCCTCAATTTAAGGAAGTAAAGTGTGCCTTTTCCGCTGGTAGAATGTGGCGCATGTGCTGAAAATATGTACATGCGCCATCATACTAGCGGCTTTTGCTCCACCATTGGATGACCCATGTACCGTCTGTTTCGCCGTTTCATTATTTTAATTCAATACGATAGATCCCCTCCCCTTCAGCCTATTTCATCAAAAAGCACAACTTGATCCAAGTTGAGCAAGCAAGGGGTTCACAGTTATCCTGTGGCGCATTCACTACATGCACCATGTGCCACGCGCCATACAAGGCCACAGATTGGGACCGCTTAAACCATCCCTCGGCCCTCTCCTCGTTTTATCTTTAAACAATTCCAAGTTATCCTCATTAACGGTTCCATTCAACTGGGTATTTGCTTACGATCTATTATGCCCCACCTAACTTAAGCATCCTCATCTATTCTCTATTCTCTGCTTCAACTACCCCTTGCTGAGATCCTCGCAGACTCAGAAATGGTTAACCTCATACATAAGTGGGATCTATGTCTTCCATTTGCCTTCTCATCTTCCCCCACCTCCCTCCCCATCTAGCCCCGCTTCTCCCCTGAGCCCCTGAGCAACCCGCTGCCTACTGACACGCGTCCACTTTGGCAGACACGCGTTATCCCTCCCAGTGGAGAAAGCGAGTTCTCAAAATTTATTGCTCCAGAGCTTGGAGGACAACCAGAGCCATGACCAGTCAGGCGGACATTGAAAAGTACAGAGCGGGTCTGGCCCAGTTCATTGACTCCTGTCAAGGTGATTTGACACCAATCACGTCGTCAAGAGTGGTGAAAGCCCGGGAAAAGCTATGCAAATTGACACGCGTGCAGTTCATTGATTTGAGTATAGACGTCTACGATGAACTGCAAAGGAGGAACCTCACAAAATCCCAAGGCCAGACGGCACCAAGACATTTGGAGGCACAAAGCGGATACCATCCAAAGAGAAACCAAGCAAGACAGAAGCTGGCAGCGTTACCTGCCTCAAGGTTCAAAGACTTGGTGAATGATGTTCTCTTTGAAATCAACAACAGATCAAGGGAGGGAACGTTGGTAAAGAAGAGATCGATCAATGAGATGAATTTAACGCAAGAGGGTGAGGTGAACAATGGTCTTGGCATGAATAAAAAGGGATTGACGTTAAACATCCCGGTGTCGGAACCCCCAGTGGAACAGTTCAAAACACCACTTAATAATACGTTTGCGGACGGTGGAAACGAAACCCCCTCACAATTGAAGAGCACGACGTTGGTTCCTCAAAAGGCGGAATTGACATGGTCCAGTGATGAGGATGATGACGACCAGACCAACGCAAATGCTCAAGGCACCCTGCTGAGATCACCGAGCAAAAAAGTGATAGTGGCAACCAATGAGATTCTGAATGAGCATGCGGGACCAAGCGTGAAATTCCCAGTCGATAATGAAGTTGAGGACACAGGGGACTACGAGGCGATCAAAACCCAAATCGCCGATTTGGAGATCGAAAACGCAATTCTGAAAAAGAATGAGATCCACCTTCAAGATGAGATTGAATCCTTGAAGAAGGTTGAAGTTTCCAATAAAGAACTCCAAGATCAAGTCAATATCCTGACTTCCGAACGTTTCACTTTGAAAGACCAAGTGGAAAGATACAAAGTCTTAGAAGATCTAGAATTGGAACACCAAAACTTACTAGAAAAATACAGAATCCAAACACAAGAGGTGGAACATTTAGAAAAAATCCTAGATGACAACGACAAGAGCAAAAGTATGGTTGTTGAAGAATTTGGTGACGATGCAGTTGATGAAGAAGATGACGCAGACGATCAAGATAGTAGGGAATTGACAGCTTTGAAGGCATATCTGGAGAGAGTTCTTGAGGAGAATGAACAGTTGAAATCCAAGGCACCAATTGCTGAAAACACCACCAATCCAGATCTGGTGAGTGATTTGGAAGAATTGACTCAACAAAATTCTCTTCTACTCAAAGAATGTGAGGAGCTTAAAAAGATAAACTCGCTCTCCTTTGATGAGCCTGCAGATGGCAACTCCAAATGGGTCAAAAAATACGAGGATTTAAAAGCACACAAGATCGAACATCAGTTGCTATCCATCGATGGAACCGTTGATGCACAGCTTCTGGCTCCAAATGGAAAGTTATCCATTTCTAAATTGGCCGCAGTTTACGGTAAATTGGACACGCTGTTCAATCACCTCGTGGAACATCCCCATAACTTCGGAAAGGTCCAATTGTTCGAAATGGTGTCCGACTTTTCCAGATCAGTTAATATTTTCATCAAAGATGCCTGCGTTAACACTGGTACTGATGAGACCAAATTGAACGAGAAGAAACGCATGTTGACTAGCTCAATTTCCAATCTATTACAAACCACTAGACATTATTCGATATACCACCAAATTTTGCCGAAGATTGTCATGGATATTGCATTAACAGATGTCTATTTGATCACATGTGACATTGTTGGTCTCGTGAAAATCAATGGAAAAGGTGTTCCCAAATCTAGATTGGCTTTAGGAAGCATCAAGTTGGATACCTCATTAGCAGGTTACAATGAGGAACCTTCGTTGACCACCCCAATTGATGACAAGTATAAGGGAAACATTTCCCAGACACCAATGGCTTTTAGAATGGGTGTCACTACTGGGGCTGGCAGTACAGACCCCAACGAATCCCAGGCGTCCTTAGGTTCTCCGGTTGCTGATAGATCCAAGGGGGACATCACTGCAAACGTCAGACCTTTAAAGATTTCTCAGAGGCTAGCTCAGGGTAACGACTCTAAATCCAATATCACAGCTGAGCAAGATTCATCCTTTGATAGATCTAATATTTCTATTCCAGGTAGGGTAGGATCACCAATGAGTAGAAAGGGGGGAATGAGTTCACCAATCCCCTTACAAATGGCCATTGTTCAACCCGGTAAAGATACTTCACCTGTTAAGAGTTCCACCATTTTGCATGATGATTTTAAACCACCTACTGTGAGTTCTATGAGCGGCTCCAGTGGTAGGATTAACCTTTTGGAAACGAGACAAGTAAATGATACTATTGATTCAGATTCAGCCCAATTGACCAGTGGATCTGCAAGTCCTTTTAGAGCCGCTGAAGGTCATTCCTTTGAAAAACTCGGGATCAATAAAGAGTCCATTAGCTCATTGAAAGATCAATTTGAGTCTAATGATGGATTAGATTTTGGATCTGGAAAGCCAAGTCCCACAATTGCTCAACTGAAGGCCAAGTTGGACACTCATGTTATTAAACCAAATGTTGGTCAAGTCAGGGATGAAGTCCCACAAAACTTTGAGAAAGATTTAAGTTTTGAGAATAATAAGCCCAGCTTGGGACCATCAGTTGATGATATCAAGCACGGTTCAACTAATAGGGATTTAGATTTGAAATTCAGCCCACCATCTGAGAAAGTTTCTGATATGCAATCTAGCCCACCATCTGAAGGGTCTTCTGAATTACAATCCAGTCCACCTTCTGAGAAGGTTTCTTACCCGATTAAAAAAATTTACGATGTTTTACCAAATGAGTTCAAAGGGTCATTAAATTCGGTGAATAATGTGAAGACGATTTCTGAGAAAAATCCAAGTGTTTTGGAATTGAAGAGTGTTGAAAATGTTAAGGAATCCATCGAGGCACCCCTTGAAAATGCCAGTGAAACACCTCTTAGAAATGCCAAGCAATCCATCCCAGAACCTCTTCAACATGTTGATACTGGTAAAGTTAGTGAAAATGTTAGAGAAAAGGGCGAAATTATTCAATTGCCCATCTCCTCCGAAATTGAGCAATCAGTTCCTAAGGGTGATGACGGACTGATGACCAACGTTGAAGCTGAGGATGGTTTGAAATTACCACAAACGAACTCTATTGATAATGTTAAGGAATCCTCAATTGATGGGAAATCTCCAGAGAGACCTCTTAATATTGGTGGTGGCGCACTTGGTGCTGCTATTGGTGGAGGTGAACTTGAATCACCAAATTTCAATACTTTTGTCCCACCTATTGATATCAAGGAGAATAAGGACGATGCAAGCAACCCATTTTTGGAGAAGTTGGAATCGCCATTTGTTCCTAGTAATTCTAATGCCACATCCCCTACTGAAAATGAGTTCAGTTCTGCCATGGATACAACGTTGATTAAACAAATGGATCAAAATAAGAGTGTTTTAGAGATTGATGAATCATTGGCAAGAAGAGTTTCAAAGAGAATTAGCAGAAGGCTCAGTATGAAGCAACCTATTTTGCCGCCTTTCATCAGTGATGATGAGGATCTTCAAGGAGTTGAAGAATCTGAATCTGAGGAAGACTTTGATGTTGAAAATTTCAACACTTTGAACCCAGATAATACCTTGCATGAGTTATTGCTCTACCTAGAGCATCAAACGGTCGAAGTCATTAATGCCATTCAAACCACCTTGGGTTCAATCAAGAATCCAAAGGCCACCAAGGGTTTATTGAGGGAAGGTGCGAATGAGATCAATAAGGTTGTTAAAGCCATGGCTGAGGGTACGTCGACGCTGATGAACCAGAGTAGATACGCCGAATCGATGGGTCATGCCCGTTATGTTGTTTCTGTCTTGGAAGACTGTGTTCAAAGAATGGAGGGTTTGTACGGTGATGATTTGAGTAAGGACGATGATTATGCCGGTAAGAATTTCAAGCAGAGATCTGCCGGTATTGCATTCGATGTTGCAAGGTCGACGAAGGAGTTGGTTAAGACCGTCGAAGAGGCTTCTCTCCGTGATGAGATTGCTGTCTTAGACTCGAGATTGAACCCATCTCGGAGTTGAGATTACCTTTTTATAATGGGAATTGTCTTTATAGTTGTATAATTTAAAATTGAAATGGACGAACAACGGTGTCATCAATGCTTTGCGAACAGTAGAGGTGGTATCCATTTTTCCAGAGGTGATGAAGGTGGGATGTTGGAGGAATTGATTCAAGCTGCCACAATTTCGGATTATTGGAATGAATGAATCAAAGACAATCGCAATGTCAATGCAATAAAACAAATATCATATTGGAACCCTGTCGTGATTGATGGATATCAATATCAACTGGTTGAGCCGATTTAGAATATCAAGGATGATAATATACGTTTGCATTGTTTATGTAGAGATACTCCAGAATGGAGGAGAGGACCGATGGCGAAAGAAACTGTGCAATGCATGCGTGGGCAGTTGTATGGTGTTGAAATGGCTTCAGGAGTGAGGATGAGTAGAAGGACCCATGATTGTTTGAATAGGAGGGTTTCTGGTTGATCTGATAAAAGTAGTGGAGTTGAGTGATTAAATAAATTATTTAATTAAATTATTTAATAAATAAATTAAATGGACAAATTATTGTAATTGGAAGGTGTATAACACGAAGGGTTGATAGTCGGTATCGACTAAATTTGCATAATTCTGTAAATCTTCATCACTTTTTTTATGAGAGTTGCCACCCAAGTAGCCGAATTTTTCCAAAAGATCCTTCTTGGCCTTGTCGGAACCAGATGCGTTTGGATCATTTGGTATAACTAATGTGTATAATAAGAATTGAGGTGGTAAACCATACCTTAAGACGGATTCGACGAAAGCCCTCAAATATTTCAAGTGGATGAAATTTGTTGTTATTTCAAGATATGTCACATTGACCAATCTAGTTAAATCGTTCTTCAACATCAACTCCTCCTTTTTAACGTTTTCAAACTCGTTCTTTAAATTCTCCATTATGTCGTCAGAATATTCGAATTCTCTAGGAACCCATTTCAATTCTCTTGCTTTCTCCAAGTACTTTGGTTCAAATTTTTTGAATAATGTAACACCGTAGAGTAAATATTCCGAATCTTGAGAAATCAGATGAGCCGATCTTGGCACAACGAATTCCGTCAAAGTTTCGTAACTGTTCTCAAACTGGGATTTTTGACCTTGAGGGATTGCCAATAGGAGTGTCTTTAAATGATCTGAACCAAGAACAAAGTCTTCCTTTTCAACAACATCGTGTAGGGATTTCACCGATAAATCGCCAATCTGTTTTCTTTGAACCGATAACAAATTCGACTTTGCTGTTGTGTAGGCTTGAAATTGGGTTCTCAAATCCTGATCCAATTGACTCGATTGATCTTGGATCAACTTGATCAAGTCACTGATTGATTTGTCCAATCTGAATTGCGAGGTGTCCCATTTGAAATTGATCAATTTTGATTCCAAATCCGCCTTTGGACAATTCAATTGGTCTTTAACGTCCAAGACCTTTGTGATTGATTGGTTCAGCTGATGGTCCAACTTTGCCAGTTCCTCACTCTGTAGAATCAGCGAATCCAATGTACCAATCTTGAAGTTTGGGTATTGTTGTAAGTGAGCTTCCACGTGACCACCATTGACCGATGTGGAAATCCATTCCTTTATACTTTGAGCGCTCCCCACCGATTGCGGTAGTGAAATGATCAAATTCGAGTTTCCCATTAGATAAAGAGACGGTTACTTGTTGGTGGCGATTATAATCTCGCGAATCTTTAAGCGTGAAAAGCCGGGTAACAGCGAGAGCTAAAACGATTAATTATACAAATGGTGGAGTTTTGATCCATTCTAGGTGCTCCGTGGATGGCTTCAAAGTGACTGGCCCTTCTAGGGCCTTGTGAGCGTAAAAACCCGGTTAAGACAGGCTAAAATTGTAAAATTTAGTCAAATTTCTACACCTTCCATTTCATCAACTGGTTCTCCTGTAGGCTCCGGAGTCTCCTGGGGGGTAGCCTGGAAGGATTCTTGTGTTGCGAGTTGCGTGTTGTCCTTTGGTTCGGGAGTTGAGTCCACGGGTTTATCCTCGACGCTTTCGGAATCGGAGTTAGAAACAGAATCTTCCTCTTCCTCTTCTGCTTGGTGGTCCTCGTCATTGTCCCTCTCTTCTTGATCCATCACCTCAAATCCCTGTTGATCCAACTGGTCGAATTGGAATTCTTCAACCTCCTCCTCTTCTTCTTCGACCTTCAATTCATCATTCAATTTATTTGTCAATTTGGTGTTGAAATCGTCCAACGACTTCTTGAACTTCTTCAATTCGTTCAATTCATTTGAATATTTATTATCCATCTTGATCAGTTTCTTCAATTCCGAATCGTGGTTATCTTCCAACTGGATCAATTGGAACTTTTTCAAATCGTTTGAATTCAATAAGCCCTTCAAATCTTGAAGTATCACGTCGAGGGTTTCGTTAGAACCACCACTTTCAAGTTCTAGATCTGAAAACCACGAAAATTGATCCAAGTTTATACCTGGATGGTTCAAATTTATTGGATTCTTCTTCAACTGGTTTATTGACGAATCTATTGAATCGTTCAGTACATTCTGGATCGACAATTTTTTCAACAATGGGTTCATCACCTGAGATGAAGCCTTCGACACTTTATTGGAGAATTGGCCCTGGACCTCGCTCAATTTCGTTTTAAAATTCGTCTTTTCTTCAATCAAGTGGTGGGTATCTAATATAAGGGATTTGTGGATCGACCAAAGGTCGACGTCTGAGGTGTGGTCCTTCTCCCCCTCCAGGGACTTTATTGCGCGTTCCACCAAGTTCTGGGATTCTATGATCGTTTCCAAGTATCGGGACATTCAATTTGAAGAGAATTAAAAAGGAATGGAATTCGATTTATGGTGAGGGAATAAAATTCGAACCGTGGAAAAAGTCCGAACCATCGCAATGACCATTGGACTAATTGGTAATTTTTTTGCCAGCAAAAAAAGCGCATGATTACTACTACAATAAACTCAATTTACTTAAATAAAACCCTCCTTAAGGAGACTTTCAACCCGTCTCTTTCTCCATGACATTTCCTCCTTCAGAAAATGACATAGATTTTGTCAAAATTACGGTAAAATGAAACTTTCAATGTATGACGAAACAACACATAACGTGGTTCACATTATGTTGATATAAAGGATGGCGTGATTTATTCATCATGAAACCAATGATAGGCTAATTCACTCGTAAGAAACCATATCTACGGGGATCCAATTCATTTTGCAACTACAACCAACAAGATCATCCAGAATAACCAACTATTTCTAGCATTGATTAGTACGGTGGGTAAGTGAAAATAAGTAAAGTTTGCTGTAATAGACACTGGAAAGCACTTATTTATTGGGGACCCAATTTTTTTGGCTTTCAAGTGGACAAACTGTAGAGCGAACCATTATTTACGTGCCAGGTAAAAAGTTGGTGTCACGAATTGTATCAATTGATAATTTTCCGAAAAGGAGGTGTTAGCGGGCTTAGAGCGGGCGGGATTACTTTTGATGGGATATTAAAGAATATAGGCGTTCAACATCACACTCAAAGTATGCCGCATCTGAAAATATTATAAAAAAGAGATGAGGTATTAGTATATATGTGGTTCTCCCTTAGTTTTAAAAAATGAGACTGTCAAAGAGCACCCTCAGTAGTTTAGCGGCGGTCATCGTAGCCCTAGTGACGTATGACGTCATCTAAAATAAACTCACAGAAGCTACAGGTATTGGCAATGTAACTATGTTAGATGTGCAGATTGACATTGTTGGTGATCTTGCATTGACCAATTTAGGTGAAGATTTGATCAACTATATGGTTCTTGACACCGAAGATAAAAGAATTGGTAATGTTCTTGATTTTTACAATCTTGCTGTTGAAGCAAACGACACTTTATCGACCCTCAATGAGTATTTCAAGCTTGTTGCCATGATCACAGACGTGGAAGCACTAACTGAGGATGTGACCTTAGACAAAGCATGTTACTCAAAATACCTTGATGAAGCCACAGTCAATCATATCCTTAACC
>JAKTVD010000038.1:0-61528 GCA_030557035.1 Saturnispora kantuleensis | reverse complement strand
AAGCTGGTTAAGGCGTGCGACTGTTAATCGCAAGATCGTGAGTTCAATCCTCACCTTGGTCGGATTTTTTTCTTACATACATTGTAGAGCACATTCACACCTGATGCCCAGCCTTTTCAAAATGGTTAAACACTTGAACATTGTAGATACTCAAATCTAAAATGAACAAATGGCCTCCATTTCTTTTGAATAAAGTTGACAAATCTTCAATAAACGAATCGAATAGTTTCACCTCCTTCTTCAGTAACTCTTCACCTCCAATGGCATGGCTTCTTTTAACCGGGTTAAGCTCACTTAACTTCAAGAATAGTTCTTCAATATTGGCTAAATCATCGAATTTACCACCAGGTCCGCAAATTATATCCCTATAGTTTATTAGCCTTTCATAATGTTTTGTAACGAATTCCGTGTCATCAGGCAATTGAGTATATGTATCCGATAACAATGGGGAGTGGATTGCTCTTATCCTTTTAAAATAATGGTATGCATTAATAGCTTTGTCTTCACCCTTGTTGTGATTCAATTGGGCTTTAGTTACCAATTGAATAACTTCATTACTTGTTGGTGGTTCTTTTGCCCAAAGCTGGGGTGTGGTGGTTAAACGCCTAAGATTTCCTCTGAAGGCGCTACCAAGTAGAGACACTCTCCCACCGTTCTGGATTACTATAAGCATATCTTTTTCGAGAAGATTCGAACTTATCGTAGGGAATTGAACTACATATTTAGTTGATTACGCAATGTGGCGTAGCTGACACCACTGCGCCACACTGTTTATTTAGCCTTTGCACTTTTCTGATATTGTTTAACCTTGTCTTTCCCGAGTTTGCGCGTGATTATTGCTGCTGTTCCAGTTGAAATGACGCCACTTTCCAAAGGAGATGGTGACTTTCCGGTGGCGTAAGCTATCCCTTTTATATAAATGTACCAGAAAACGCGGTGCGCGCCGACAAAAAACACGGTCTGAAGGTAAACAAAACACGGTTTGAACGCGTTCTCTTGTTTTTAAACGGTTATTTTTGATTAATTTAGTCTAATTCCGGAAGGTAATTAAACTTTTGACACTTGCTAATCCCGTCTCTTCTTTCTTTTAAGAGATTAATATGGTTTATTATTTATCCACCCCACTCTTTTCCATTCAAGAGGTGGCAAAATCTGATACCAGCCTTCCACACACAGGGGATGAGATTTATCAGGACCAAGGTGCTTCGGGAGACTTTTCCCCAGGGGCCAGATACTGGAAGATAGTCAACGAATTTAAAGATTTGGAATTAGCATATATGAATGATTTGAGATCCCTCTATGGCATCCAAGGATTATTTGATCCAGTGTACAATAACTACTTTGATAACTCATTGGAAGATATCACAGATGAAATGGTGAGTGAAAGAAAGCAAAAGAGCATCCTTTTGAAACAGAATATTAAGGACATAGCTCAACAACACAAGTATCTGATGGAGTACTTAAATCACACCGATATGGAGACGACGATGTGGCGGATCTCAGAATGGTGCTTGAGAATCTGTCAATATTATACGACTTATATGTCCCTTTACAGATTAGATACCAACCAGGGAAAGACAGAAATCACTCTTAGGAAGAAGCCTCTTTTCAGACTGAAGTTGTTGACCAACTTTATCTCCTCATTGAAGGAGCTGACCTTCCATTTGCATGCTAATGAGTCAACTGTATCTATGATCTCCAATTTGGAAGTCGGCCTCCATCAGTTGAAAAAGTGTTGTAAACAATCTACCACTTTGACCAAGAGTGAAAAGAGAGAAATCAACATTTCTGACTGTAAGGACATTAGTGAATTGAGTCCAGTATCAGTTTTCATTTCAATGGAAGATTTAAATCCTGTTTCATTCAAATGTAAGCTATTTTATTTCCAGAAATTCCAAAGTGTATCCTTCAATTTTGAAAAAGTGGAAGTGGCCTTTCTAAAGAGTAACTTTGATCAACTCTGTATACTCAATTGTGAAGGTTTTGAAAGGAGGTTGATTTTTGCGCCAATTAAATCCCATGAATTCAAACTCATTCAGAAGGTGGATTCAAATACCATCCAGTTTGACAGCTATAATGATTCTGTACAATTATTCTTTACAATAGAGGGGGGATCGAACGGTCTTTTTGAAAAGCTCATTGAACTCTTCCCATCGGAGCAATCATTTATTGATGAGAACAACTATCCAGGACTAGGTGTTCAAACCAAAAGAGGTGTTCTCAATAATAGGCAATCCATTCAACTGGTGGAACCTTCTCCAAATAGCATCAACATTCAATCAAAATATATACCATCATTTTCCAAGAATTTGAACGCCATCACCGAATGTGATTTTCAACTGGATAGATTGAGTAGAATAGATCTGTCAAAGCGGGTGGATGGGTGTCAATTAGCGAAAAAGTTCATGATGAAAGTGATGGAAAATCAAGAATCTTCTGATGATGAGGATATGGAGGATTACGACGATATGTCTATTGTGTCAATGGATAAGTTACCGGTCATGGAAACCATCTCACATCATTCTACCACCCAGCCCCAACTGATTAGAATGAACAGTGATTCGATACCAGTGCCGCTTGCAAAGGAAGTCTCGACTACTTCAACAACATCGAAATCATCTCTTGGATCTTTACACAAAAATACATCTACATTGTCTCTCAGCTCAGCAAAGTCCTCCACCTCTTTTAAATCTTCATCGTTCGTGACCAAATTATCGAATATCCTCAGGAGGGACAATTCAAGTAATGCCTGTTTGATACTGGAACAATCATCCAACTTCAAAGTCCCAAAATCTACATCCATTAATCCGCAATTGGTGAATTTAGTTGAGACTTCCAATTCCATTTTACTACCATCAGCAAGAGTCTCCACCTGGAGAAACGAAGCTTGGACCGAGCCACAATTAAAATCTATTAAATTGGTGGATACATCGAGTGAAGGGAAATTCCTCGCTTTTTATGACCAAGGTGGGTCGAATCCATGGGCACTGATTAAAGTGAACTCAAGAACTGTTTACCAATCTTATTCATTGGGCCTTCATTTGAAATCAGTTAACGATCAAAATATGCCAATCATTCTTTTACTGAAAACGGATTCCGCTATCGACCAAAATAGGCTGAAGATAGCGGTTGATGATGCACAATCCTTGCAAAGCATTTCTGCATCCTCAAGCATGTCTTCTACCGGAAAATCTAAGGGCTTGGGGCTGTTGAAGAATGCCATATCTAATAGCTCCAGTTGGAAATCGATTCAATCGGAAGCAAATTCAATGTGCTGGAATGGGGTTGGATCAGTATGCATTCTGGAGAGGGGTAGAATGAGAACATCTGAAAGATGTGTTATTTTAATTTCAAACCAAGGAAAGTTGCTCTCCCTTGAATTCACGAGTTATGAATTTGGTAAAGTTGATCTTCAATTAGATAGGAAACAGATTTCCAAATTTACCTCCGACGAGGGTACAAAGGTTTTAATCAATGACAAGTCATTAAGGTATATTCTTGGTTTTGATTCTGATGATCAATTGGCACAGTTCTACAATTGTATTTAATTTTTTATGTCTTTAATTTTATTTACACGTTAATTAACAGTTCTTTGTTTCTATTTACAGCTAGGCCTTGTAAGCCAGCAAGGAAGCCGATGCCAAGTTTCTTTTAACGTCCACCTTATCAACATCATGAGTATCTTCAACTTCACCCCATCTTGCGGTTTGTAAAACTGTTTCCAAAGTGGCCAGTCTAGCCAATTCTTCAACAGGGACATTAAAAGAGTCCAAATGATCGGCGTTTCTCAAAATTGCAACACCAACAAGGAACGATTTGGCGGTCAATGTCGCCTTTTCCAAGGCCACCAAATCCCACATGTCCATTTGGTTCAAAAATGTCATAGCAGCCTCCCTTGTTCTTTCTGGTTGGGTGTTACCAATAAGGCCGTCCTTTTCTGAGTCTAAATATGTGATTTCCACGGGGGTACCCTCCTTACTGAATTTACCCAAGAATTTACCCATATCTTTTAGCAATGGCAAATAGTATTCTTCCTGCTGCTTTCTCAATTCACCATCACAGTCCTCCTTTGGTGAAAAAACACAGAGGGTATCGGTATCAAGGTATCTTAAAAGAAGCGTTTTAACAGTCGATAAATCCCCAATTTTAGCTCTAATTTCTTCATCATTTGATAATTGTGCGTATTGCAAATCAATACATCTGGAAACCATAGATGTCAACGGAACCAAATAGGGACGAATGTGTAAACTTGGTAATGTTTTCCATTCGTTGGATAATAGGTAAGCTAAAGTTTTTCTGTCCGATGGGATCAACATTTCATAACCCAAAGGAGTTTTAATAACTTTGGAGTCCAATTCAATTGAAAAGTTCCCATCCTTTGTCTCCGAAACAGAAACCTTTTCCCAGAACTTGGCAAGGGTCTTCTCAAGTCTATTAGTTTCCGTCTTCTTATTTGATTCATAGGCGGCTTGAGAGTCTTGGTTTTCAGCGGCAGAAGCATAGCTTCTAAAAAAAAGTTGACTTCTTGAACTTAATGCCTTCGATGATCTCAACACCTTATAGGAGGTCCTCAATGAGAGCATCTTGGTGAAGAACGATGTGGTGAAGAAAAATTTCACAACGGAGGTGAAAGTTGAAGAGCCGGCCCATTTACGTAATATTACATAACACACACTGTTATTACGTCATGGCGTATTTTATAACATCACGTGACCCAGACGACGCGTCAAAGTGAAAAATCTCCCCCCCCTGCTGCGCACCTTAAAAGCCTCTACTTTTTGCTTAGCAATGAAGATAGGTCCAGTGAGGTTACCGAATGTAAGACCCCAACATAGTTGGATTTTACCCCTTATAGGATTACTTTTTTGGTGGAGTATGCTTATTGTCCTTATGGTGGTGTGGTTTGCTGATGGTAGACCGATCTTGGACACACACCATTACTATATGACGCAATTCATTGTCTATCTTTCGAACGAGGGTGCCACTCATATGCAACCAATGTTCATTGTTGGTGGTGGTGGTATGGGCATTTTCTTTGTTTGGTCCGTTATACAAGACTACCACCTCCGTACAAAGGAGAAGGCTGTTTTTCCGCCGATTTTCCACTGGATCCTGACGGCGATCCACGCCTTGGCTATTGCGATGGCTATTATTGCATCCATTTGCATTTTGTTGGTTACATGTTTGAAGGATAACTGGCAATTCTCGCGTGAACATTCCGTCTTTGTGGTCTTGTTTGTGATCTTTGTTTTCGTTTACCTATGTTTTCACACGTTAGCATGTCTGCTTTATTATAGACATTACAAAATCAAATATTTCCTCGTTTCAGCCATTGTCAAAATCGTCTGGATTTGTATTGCCATCGTTTTTGTTGTTTGCTATGGTGCCTTCATGGGCAAGGGTAACTCAGGAGGTAACCGATCAATTTTCTGGGGTTATTCCGCCATTATGGAGTGGACCTTGGTCTACTTCTATGGTACAATGTTTTTCATCATTGCGTGGGATTTGAGAATAAAGTCGTACGGTGATTCAGTCAAATGGATGGTGGAAAGTGAAGAAAAGGATCAAAACTCGGAACCTAATCAGGACACTTACATGGAATGGGACCCAATTGATGATTATGCAGACCAAAGAAATTCCCATATCCCTCCTGTTCAAGGTTTCACCAACAACAATGAAAGTTACGATCCTCACTACCAGCAACCCCAATACCGTTCTCACCCATCCAGAGATGTTCTGTGATCATTTTGCATTGTCCTCTATATCCTTTATATACTATTACTTGGTTATTTAACGAAATTCGGCAACGATCTTACTCCAAACATCTTTCCAGATTAATGCAGTGCTCAACCCACCTGCCACTGTACCAAAGAACCCAACTTGCAAATCATTCAAGCAGCCCTCTTCTAAACTCCAATGAAGACATAACGGAATGGTAGCTAGATGCTCCAACAAGACAACCCACTTCTTATGATCCAATCTGCCCATTGCACGCAGGAGGATATAAAGAGATGGTCGGACTCTACAGGATTTGAAGTCTCCTCTTAATTCACCCCACGCATCAATCATTGAATGTCCCAATTCAACTGCAACCCATAAAAACCACAACTTAGTGGAAGTGAGATACCACCATAGACACTTTTCTGGACCTTCCGGTGCAGGAAGAAGCCACCCTTTATCCAACAAGAACGCCGTCGTTTCCAATGGCTGATACAGACAGATACTGATTGTGGAAATCAGATCCACATATTGCCCACTGGCCCAGAGCTCTCCAGGGGCGGATAGCAACCCTGCGATGGAGGAGGGAATTTGAAAGGCACGATAAAACATCCGCACATCTGTGAGGTAACCGGAAAGGGCTTTCAATGTCGTACTGACGTGTTTTTCGGTTGCTGTCAATTCACTTGGTGGTGACTCCACAAGGTTTTCGGAACTCTCAGTCTTCAGCTCTTTCAAGGAGTAATTCATCACCTCCTCCATTGTCAACAAAGCGCCATTGAACTTGTCTAAAAGGGGGAACTGCTTCGTAACATTTAATGACTGTGAGCTCAATCTTTTCAGGGTCACCAGGATTCTCTTCAATATCAATCTAAAGTAGCTCTTAATGATACCCACCATCTTTGGCTTCAGTCTCTTGAGCAAATCACGCACCTGGGGGAAGTTATCAACTATAACACTCAGAAACAACGAAGAATAGCATACCGTACCTAAGGTGGAATCCAATTGAGACATGTTTTGAAGAGGCTCTCCAATGATTTCATAAAGTTTTGGCGACATCACCACCTTTGCCAAAAATAGCACTCTGGTTTTCAATAACTGCAGAGAGTCCAAACGGCCTCCATTGACCACCGAATGATCCATTTTTTGAGTCTCTTTATCAGTGAAATGAGGAGGTTAAAAAAATTTAGCCGAGGCGGACCGTCAATGAGTTTTCAGGGTTAATATGTACAAAGGAAAGAGTATCTACAGGGCTTATTTGACAATGAGTACAATTGTACCCTTCTTAATCATCATCTTCTTAATTTGCTTGTCCGTGACCCACTTTTCAGCGAGCGGATTGGCCAAGATTTCATCAATACAGCTCACATCGTTGGAATCATATTCTGCAAGGGCACTATGGACAAACCTCATCTTTCCATTGATCATCACATTGTATTGGACCTTTGATTGACGCAATGGGGAAGGTGATGGCCATTGGGCCTTGAGAATACTGTCGACTTCCACATGCTCAGCATTTGAACTTGCCGCTTCATGCAACAACTCCCAAGCCTCCTCACAGGCACTAGGTGTGACAGGGCACATGTACTTAACCATCTTGATGAACTTGCCACAAAGATATTCTCGACGAATTTCGCCGTTCTTGAAGGCAGATGTCAACGCATTGTTGTATTTCATATAATGTGAAATCAATGTGTTGAACGACAAGTCCCCGGAAAAGGAGCTGTCAATGCCCTGTTCTAACTCAACCAACTGGTTATTGAGTTCCAATTCAGCCTCTGATTGGGGTTCAATTTCGTCCACATCTGGAGATTTCAATTCACCACCAATATCAACTGACAGTTTCAAGACCTTCTTCAACCACCTCTCAACACCAACGATTTTGGCCTCCTCCCAGTCCAAAACATCGTTGATTGGAGCCTGGAAAAGAACGTGGGCCCTAGTTGCATCGGACCCGTGTGCTTTAATACATTCTGCGGGATCAGCACCATTGTACTTTGACTTACTCATCTTTTCGTAACTGATGTTGGCAACCAAGCCGGTAGATTTCACTATCGCATTGCCATCATCCTGAACCTCGTATTCATCTGGTTTCAAGAACTTCCCTGTTTTTGCATCAACAAAAGTCTTACCATGGACCATACCTTGTGTGATCAATTGCTTGAATGGCTCACCCTTCCAGCTCTTCTCAGTTTGAAACCAGCCAGCATCAGCCAAGAATTTCGATATGAATCTTGAGTATAATAGATGAAGAATGGCATGTTCAATACCCCCAATGTATTGGTCCACAGGCATATATCTGGTGGCCAATTCGTTGCTGAAGGCCTGCTTGTCATTCTTTGGATCTAGGAACCTGAACATGTACCATGATGAATCAATGAACGTATCCATAGTATCGGTGTCCCTTTTAGCGGGTTTATGACATTGTGGACATTCGCAGTTGACAAATTCCTCAACTTGGGCCAACGGTGAGCCTCCTCTAGATGGAATATAGTCCAAATGAGGGAGCTTAACAGGCAAATCCCCATCAGGAACAGGAACAACACCACAGGAGTCACAGTGGATCATTGGGATTGGTGCACCCCAATATCTTTGACGTGAGATTAGCCAGTCTCTCAATCTGTAGTTTGTCTTGAATGAACCCTTATTAATTAACTCCAATTCCTCTGTAACCTTCTTACGCGCATTCTTGGTGGTTAGACCTTGTAAAAACCTGGAATTGATGTTCATTGTTCCCTCTTTGGAGGTGTATGGCTCATTATCCAATCCCTCATTGGCGGATTCAGTTGGAGACACGGTATGGATGATGGCAGTATCTGGGCCCATGTTTTTGATCCAGAATTCAAAATCACGAGTGTCATGTGCAGGACAACCCATCACTGAGCCTGTACCGTAAGTGGAGAGCACGTAAGGCGCCACAAAGACCGGCAATTGGATGTTGGAGTCCAAGGGGTTGGTAGCGTAGACCCCCTCCAATAGGAACCCCTCTTTCGACTTTTCCGCCTCCTCCCCCTCTTTGTTCAATCTGTCGATGAATTGCTGCAATTCAGGGGTTGTCTTGGCAACAAGTTGGGTGATTGGATGGTCAAATCCAATTGCCACGTATTGGACACTAAAAATCGTCTCCGCTCTCGTAGTGAATGCGTTCAATTCTGTCAATGGCAATTCCAAACCAGCACCGGATCCGATTGGAAACAGGATTTCTGAACCTTTCGATTCCCCAATCCAGTTTCTCTGCATGGCCTTGACCTTTGAGGGCCATTCTTCCAACAATTCCAAGTCTTTGTTCAGGTCCCCGGCGTACTTGGTGATACCCAAAAACCATTGCTCTAGGAGTCTCTTTTCAACGAGTGCACCGGATCTCCACGATCTTCCCTCGGAATCCACCTGTTCGTTAGCCAACACTGTGTTATCAATTGGATCCCAATTGATTTCCGCCTTCTTTCTATAGGCCAAACCATGTTTGTACAATTCTAAGAAGATCCGTTGAGTCCACTTGTAATATTCAGGGTCACAAGTTGCAAGCTCTCTAGACCAGTCAAAATCTGTGTTCATCATCATCATCTGGTCCTTCATCTTAGATATGTTCAGTTTTGTCCACTCTTCAGGGTTGACTCCTCTCTCCACTGCTGCATTCTCTGCCGGTAGACCAAACGCATCCCAACCCATGGGATGAATCAAATCCAACCCTTTCATCCGATAATATCTCGCCAAAACGTCAGAAATGGTGTAGACCCTCAAATGTCCCATATGGAGCATGCCGCTGGGATATGGGAACATCGTCAATGAGTACATCTTATCTTGTTCTTTCTCCACTGGAACAAGTCTTCGTGGATTGATGTACTTGCCCTCACAAAGCTTTTTCCATTTAGCACGCCATTTAACATCCAGTTTAGCCAAATTGATTAGGCCCTGCGCAGCTGCGGTGACCGTAGGCTTCGCCATTGTTGATCAGACGGTGACAGACTCACTGAAAAATTCAGGTGAAAAATATCAAAGCTAATAAACAACATGTTATCTTAGATGACACCAACTCACGCTTACAACCCACAGTGCTGGGTATCGTTTTAGAGGTCGTTGTGAATATAGTATGTGAATGTAATTACCCAGTAATGGTAGCACATGCGCCACACACATGCGCCACACTCATGTAGTTATGTTGATAATTCTGCTTAAAAAAGCAGAGATTCATATACCTTTTTCATTATTGTTGATGAAGAGGCCTTTGGAGGAGGTAGCGCGGAATATCGAGGAATCAATTTCCCAGATTGATAGGAACTTGAGTTCTATTAAAAGAAGGAGAGTTGTTATTGATACTATGACTCAGGATCCGAGATTGAATAGATCCAATGATGAAGAAGACGAGGAGTCCTCTGACGACGATGATAACACCCCGTGCGAAGCAGGTGTTATTGAACGATTGGAATTGAAGAATTTCATGTGTCACGACTCTTTATCGTTTGATTTGGGTCCTCAAATCAACTTTATCATTGGTAGAAACGGATCGGGCAAATCTGCCGTTTTGACGGGTATTTCGGTGGCCTTAGGTGCTAAGGCCACTGATACAGATAGAGGAAAGTCTCTCAAAGGTTTAATAAAACATGGGAAGAACATGGCAAGGGCTGTAGTGGTATTATCGAATAGAGGCGATACAGCCTATAAGCCGGGAACATTTGGTGATAGGATCATGATTGAACGTGTTTTAAAAATGCAGGGCACACACATGATAGCAGTGAAGGATAGCAATGGTAAGAAGATCTCTAGTAAAAAGTCAACCGTGGATGAAATTCTCCAATTCTTCTCCATAACCATTGCTAATCCAATGACCATTTTAACCCAAACGGAGGCCAAGAACTTCTTGGCTCACTCTTCAGCAACAGATAAATTTAATTCCTTTATGACAGGTACGCGATTGAAAGAGGCATACGATAATCTGAAAAAGACGTTTAATGATGCAAAGGACGTCTCAAAGGCATTGGAGGAGTTACAAGAGGTTCACAACAAGGCAAATGAGGAATTAATGGAGGCTAACGAGGTGATGGCCCGATTTTCTGCTTCTGAGGAGTTGGAAAGTAAGAGGAATTTTTTAGTGGGCAAATTCAATTGGTTTTACTATCTATTCAATCAATACCGGTATGAGAGGTGTCTACAATTGGTGAATGAAAAGAAGGACCAGATGCTGTCCAAGAAAAGCGGCATTGAAAAATGCCAGCGTAATATTGATAATGACTCGACTGAGCTTTCGGATATTTCTTCTTTTAAACTCGTCGAAGCTAAGCGGGCGATGGATGAGACAGATTTGGAAATCAATAGACATCGTACTAGTATTGAATCCCGTAAGATCCAAAATAAGGATTTGGTCAAGTGTATCAAGGATATTGAGGAGAACATTGAAGGTTGTGAAAAGGAAATAGCGGGAAACGAGAATGCAACTAAAGAAGAAGAGTCTAGATTAGCCAAAAGTAACGATGGTACAAGTGAAAGACTACAAAACTTCATTACAACTCGATCTATGGAAATGGAAAAGGCGAAAACCGAATGGAAGGAGTTGATGCACAAGGCAGAGGATGCTAAAGATGAGTACGAAAATACTCGAGAAGGTTTATTGAAGGAATACCAAGAAGCAGATACTATCAGACACTCAGCATATGACAAGATGCAAAATTACAAATCAATGGAAAAAAATAATGATCCTATTCTGTTGTTCAGCAATTCTAATCAGAAATTAATCAGAGAAATTAATAACAGGAAACATTCGAACAGGTTTATGGGCATGGTAAGAGGCCCGCTGGGTCTCCATGTCAAATTGAGCAAAGAATATGCCAACGCTAAGGGAATCATCGAAACCATGTTAGCCCGTCCATTAACAAGTCTTCTCTGTGAAAATTACTCCGATATGAATAATCTCATGGATTTGATGAAGGCCAACAGGTTACCGAATCAAGTCTACATGAAGGAACCTGAGGTCTTTGACTTTTCCCATGAAATACCCAAGACCAAATACCCATCTATTTTAGACGCATTGCACATCGAGGATCCTATTATCAAATGCCAGTTGGTCGACACGCATAAAATTCACCGTGTCTTGTTAATAAGATCCAGGGAAGAGGCAGAAAGGGTGTTGTTAGAAGACAGAATGAACGTCATTGCAAGTATTATCTGCGTTGTGGAAGGATCTGGATACATTCAGATGTCTAAAAAGAATGGAAAACTCCAAGCAGATCCTATAAATATGCGCAGAGGCGAATTTGATTGCAAACTTCAGCTTGACGGGGAATCGTTAGGCGACACTTACAAACAGGAATACGAAGATGCTCTAGATGTTGCAAAGAAGGCCAAGAGGAGGCTGGACGATGGCCAAAAGGTTGCCAGAGAGAACATGCTCAGATTTATGGAAAAGCGGGACGAAGCGAAGGGCAAATGGAAGGATTTGGATACCGCAATTTCGAAAACTAAGGCCAAACTGGACCTTATAACAAGTGAAGATGCCAAGCTTGAGTTCTTAAAAGACCAAAAATCCAGTTTGATATCCAAGCTGGCTAAAATTAAGGAATCATTGATCCCTTTGAAATCGGAATTTGACATACAAAAGAAGGCCATGGACGAGGAAATCGAAATATATAATAGGGTCAAATCTGCTTATAAAGAAAATAGCAACTCTTACATGAATTTGAGGAGGAAAATTGAAGAATTAGAAAACAGAATCAGCCACAACAAGAAAGATATAGCAATTTTGGAAAAGGAACTACAGGCTTTAGAAGACAACATTTCGAAAATTTCTGCTGCAGAGCCAGAATTTAAAAATAATGCCAAATTGAGACAAGAGAGAGGGTCTCAATACTGTACTCTTCAAGAAACTGCATTGTTAGATTTAGAGAAGGAATCCTTTTTAGTCAAGGAGAGGAGTGAATCTATTGAAAAGAGTATTAACTCCGAAGTGAGTGCTGTAGATGCTGAAATACGTCTCTTGGAAGAAAACAGTGGGATAACCAGGGAAGCCGCACAAGCTAATTTACTCAAAGCACACAGAAAGATGGACCAAATTTCCAAAAATAGAAATGACATGCATGCTCTTTGGGACGGTTTAAAATCTGGTTTAGCTGAGAGAGATGAAACGTTAAAACAGACCACCTTGAGTGTTTTTCAAGAAGTTGAATCGAATTTCATTAGCGCACTGGCAACTAGACAATTTAGGGGTGCAATTGATTTCAACATTGAAAAGGGAACACTTTCTTTGAAGGTGGCGACCAAAGAGGATTCCCCATTGAGAGTGGTGGAATCCTTCTCAGGCGGGGAAAAATCATATGCTCAAATATCCTTTTTGTTTGCCATCTGGGGACCTATGCAATCGCGTATTAGGGGATTGGACGAATTTGATGTGTTTATGGACCAAATCAACAGAAGGATTGCATTGAAGTTAATCTTGGATAAGGTGAAATCCAACTCAAAGAGACAGACTATTTTCATAACTCCATTGAGTGTTTCGGGTATTGAGGGATTGAATGACATTTCTGTGCACATCCATGAAATTTCACCTCCTGAGAGGGAAAACATCTAAATATCCATTCATCCTGTATAATAAATCCTTTACTATGTATGTATACTATTTAAACCTATAGAATAATTCACCCCACTATTTTTTTAAAAAGAT
The DNA here is from genome assembly GCA_030557035.1 of Saturnispora kantuleensis. Lineage (NCBI taxonomy): Eukaryota > Fungi > Ascomycota > Pichiomycetes > Pichiales > Pichiaceae > Saturnispora > Saturnispora kantuleensis. The sequence continues at coordinate 48,159 of JAKTVD010000038.1, read as the reverse complement.
GACAATAAATTATCAATCAATGATCTAATGTCATCACAACAGTTTTGTTCCACTTTTGTGGCTTCAATATACCCATCAATATCTTGCTGATCAATATCAATCATGAATGAATCAATACAATTGGTGATTTTAATCAATGTTTCATTAATCATATCCAGTATATTTTCGCTGGTTCGATTGTCATCAGTCTTATAATGATTCGATGCAAAAATGATTTTCTGAGAAACTTGTACATCCGCATCATCCTCATGTTGGAAAGATTCCGATCTTTGCAAATGACTGGTCAAATTGGACTTCCTATCGTTGTAACTCCTTGAGGTGTCCAGGCACCCATTAGACGACATTGATCTCATCTGCAATACTGGTCTCACAGGCTTTTGTATAGTTTCAACTCTATCATTGGCGGTAGAGGCCTCAAATAGCTTGACCCACCGCATCCCAACATTGACCAACCATAAACGGCTTCTCTTTTTGGATTTCGTAACATCTTCCCTTATACTTTTTATAATGTTGGATTCTAGAGTGCTCAACCCGAAAACCAAACCAGTTGTACCATTGGAGACACTGGGGTTCGTCACAGGACAAGACATCAACGTAAATTCATATTGATATTCTGGAACATAACCTACCAATAAGGGTAGACGGATAATTGTGGTACTTGAGATTGTCTTCATTTGAAACTTTAGAAGATCATCATCGGGGTATTTCAAATTTGCGACAACAACACCTGTATCGTAATCATCAACCTTCACATCATCAGAGGTAATATTGACATCCATGATCTCATCCACAAACTTTTGAATTGACTTTGTTAATTTCTCATATTTGATAGTTGTCAAATTACCGATTGATCTCTCCACCTTGGTCTCGCCTTTCTTACAAACATAACTGGTCCCAAATCCAAACCCGACATTACTAGGGAAGTTAGATTTTGATCTCCCTGTAGTTTCCAGGCAAATATTGCTTAATGAAATTCTTGCTGGAGAGGCCAATATAGGCTTCTTGGAAGGGCCTAAGCAATTAGAATCAAAAGAGTCGTCCCAATCCCCCTCAACATGAGGTCCAAATCGCGGGGATGGGGTTTTCGTTCCCATATCCATTGCTTTGGAGCCTGAACTACCACTCATAGCCGTTCGACTCAATGATGATCCCATCAGTGATCCCTTACTGCTTTGTCTGGGGGAGGTCATGGGGGCACCCCACTTTAGACGATCAATCCACGAACCAAAATTTCGCCAAGAACCCGACATTCCTACTGAACTGGATGGTGAATTGGTACCATAAGAGGCTGATATATTTTGAAGAGATGCATATGAGGAAGACCTATGTATAGAGGGAAACCCATGTCCACCACCTGATCTCGATAATGATTCGACGTTGGTAGGGTTAACACCCTTGATGGGTATACTCTTTGAGTGGGATATTTCATCACTATGCTCCCTTGATGAGGGGGACTCTAAACTTTGTCCATCGTTGATAAAGGTGCCCGACCGAGATGATATACTGATCCGATCAGTATCGATTGGTTTGAAACTCTGACACGATGGCGACCAACCTCTTGAATTTGGGGAAGGAGATACCATTGAATTGATTGATGTCCCGAAGTAGGAGGGAGACCTTGGTTTTTCCATTTGCATTGGAATAGGTCTACTAAAGCTGTGATCTTGGTGAGCAGAAGAAAAGGGAATTGGTTCAGGAATGGTATAATCGTAGACCTCTTCTTTATCCTTGATCACCATATTTGAAAATCCCGTTGTGAACTTGTTGGAAGCTGTGGAATTTGTTCTTGAGGACAAGTCCAATATATGGTTCAAATGATCATACAATTTTCCGTAGTTTTCGTAACCGAGCAAGCCTGAAAGAATGAATATGAGTTTCTCTGAGATTGCGGGGTTTCCTGTTGCTATCACCAATCTGATTACGTCCGATTCGTCCGTCGATAACGGGTCTATGAAGAACTTGTTTTTAATCGGTAGCAAGATAGATAGCATGAATACTAGGAAATGTGTCTGGGACTGAGGATGGTTCAATGGAGCGACGTCTTTCAATGCCATCCAGGCCGACAAATTTGATGCCCAATTGATCAATGTTTGGTTTGAGTATTTGAGGTTGTAGAATAACCTTGGGGTTTTCGTCAATGAGAAGATCATCTTTGTGAAGGCGATGAAAGCATGATGGATGTCAATCTCACTTTGAAGGGCGTATTTTGAGAAATTCAACCTCTTCATAGAATTGGAACTACTACAATTTGTCGGATGAGGCAAATTGACATCGTTGACTGATTGACGATGGAGCAGAAACTGGTGTGGTCCAGCCTGAGAAGAAACTCCAAAATGTTGAGGCACTGCTGGAGTGGATCCACCAAAGGCCTGAGACTTATTCTTCCTGACTCTGGAATTGGAAACGAGATGGATTGCCTTTAACTTTGCAATGATGATCGTCTGCAGAGTCAAGAGGGAGTTTGAAATAGGTAGCCAATTCTCCGTGATCGTGTCTCGCAAACCCTCGAAAGAGTCTGCAATAGGTAGAACAACTCCGATTGCAAACCTCGTGGAAACGGATTCATTCACGGGTATCTCGTTTGAATCCAATAGGGCCTCGGGAGACCAATCTACACTGGAGTTATTTGGCTGGTGTTTTGTCTGAAACCCCGGATCAATGGAAAAGAGCCTAGACACCAATATAGACGCACTGAGTGCTGGTAGAGCTGGTAGGTAGTGGATCTTGACCGAAGTTGCTTGTTCGGACATTACCATCCCAGACCCTCCAAAAATGAACGAGGCAAGCTCTGCTGGCGTATGATAGAAATCCCTAGCAATCCTATTCTGGGAGTCAAACAAGGGGGTCTTTGCCCGAAGGCCACCGTCTTGAATCACCACCAGTCTGGCCGAGGATTCCATGTCAGAATGAAGACTGGCAATCCGAAGTTCACCTGTAATTTTTTACCTCATCACGAATGGGCCATTGGCTGAGGATGTTTGAGTAGCAGGCTGAGGGGGATTTAATCGCCTGTGACCATAATGGTTCTTTATCCATAGGGTGAACATACGTGTGTTACATCCGCGTGGAAACTCCATGCTCCAGATCCAATAGATATCGTACAAGGGGTGGGAGTAAGTTACTTGCAAGGAAGTCGCAGTAAATTTCGCAGTAGAAAGTCGGAGTAAATTTCCCACAAAGACCAACCCATGAGTAAACCTTACCGAGAAAGACACACTACTTAACTTCATTGAGTTATAATTAGTATATTAGTACCAGAAGATCCCAATAAACTTTATCAGCAAAAATGAATCGCAATAATTCCTGGGAATTAAAGTTAGTATGCATGCATTATCGGAGCTATTGCTGTTTGTGGCCTGCAGTAAATTTCCCAGTAGCAAGGTACCCGCAGTAAAATTATCGCAGCAAATAGTTTATCACCCCAGCACTCATTTATTTGAATTTATTTCACATGAGACATTCTTTTCATCTTATTTATCACGATGAACTCCATCGTCCCCACAACCAACTACCCTACTCTCATCCGCAGGTCATATCATTCACACACAATGGAAAAAAGCGCTCAGCATGTCATCCATCACGTGACATTCACTGGGCCAAACAAATTTTTCAATCTTGGGTGCCTTATTCTTACATATGATTGATAGCTTCTCTTCATCAATAATGGTCAAGCCGATCTTCAACGCAAAATATACAGAACCCGAGGAGGTAAAACCGTTGGAGGGTAAAGATGAAACGTCGATTGATACCCAATTGACCTCGGAGGTGTCGAATTTAACAGATGGAATGCTGGGGGCTAAACAGATGAAGAGGAAGAGACCGTCATTCTTCTCAAAACTCATATCTTCGAGAAGAACAAGCGCAGTGTCTTCAGGATCCAATTCTTCGGGCAAATCGATGATGGAAAGGAGATCATCATTGGCGTCTCTTAGCAGAAAGAAATCATCCGTGGGGATGATATCAGCGATGTCGGATCTGGGGACCATTAGTCATATTAAGCGGTTATCCTCTCAGACATCGGGAAAAGGCTCAAATAAAAATGGAAAGCAAACAGGGCCATTGAAGTCAATACCAATGGCAGCATCGAATTCAATATCAATGGCTTCCTTCGGTATCAATTTGGAAGATGATGATGATGGTAATGATAACATCACAACAATAAAGAACCAAGCACGATCAATGGTAAATACCGGTGGGGAGCCTATTTCACCAATCGGATCCTCAACATGCATACTGCCTGATATACCTGCACCAGAGGCTAAAACCCTCTGGAAAGCGCCAGAGTCGTGGAAGGTGAGAACCGAAAATCTTCCAATGACAACGCAGACATCTTCAACATTCACTTCCTCTTCCAATTCCCCATACCTAGCATTTACACCCACGCAAACCTCAGATAACCTCTCGTTATCAGCATCTTCGGGAGATATCTCCAGACCTCAATCCCCAGTGTCTCCAACTAACAGAACCCAATTGGGGGATTCGTTCCCAATGCTACAACAGAACAGCGGAACTGGTCTTAACAATTTAAGAAATAACAGCATTGGATCGAAATTTAAGGGGTCCCAAAAAGAACTGAAGGGTAATTCAAGATCATCAGTTAGAATCTTCAAAGGGGAAATGTCCTCATTGCTACCATGCACTTTGGACACAACAGGAAGAGACATCTTGGACACTTTAAGACGTAAGAAATTTGTCAAAGCTGACGATGAGTACATTCTGGTCCTCAATTGTGGGGGTTTAGCCCGTACGCTATCACTAGATGAAAAACCACTAAAGATTCAGAGAACCCTTTTGATGTTTTATGGTTACACGGAGAGAGATAATTTGGATTTTATCGAAAGAACAGACTTGAGCTTCCTTTTCAAATTCATTGTCGAGGAGAAGGGGGTGGAGTTGATCAGTGAGGAAAAGAAGATCCTAATCAACCCTCAAAATGTCAATTTGGTCAATTGGAATTTACAAGATATCCCCAACTTTCTCTACGCGGAGCCAATTGTTAAACTGGATGTTTCGGAAAACCCTTCATTTGAATTCACCAAGGAATTCATGCATGACTGTCGTAATTTGACCTCGTTATCATTCAAAAGGGCTGGGGCAATGAAATTCCCAGCTCCCATCATCTTTGCTCCACGATTGTCCTCTCTAGATTTGGAAGTGAATTATATGAAATCCATACCACCGGAAATTTCAATCATGAAGAATTTACTGGTTTTGAACTTGGCTTGTAATAAGCTTTACAAATTGCCCGAAGAGTTCAGTAAATTGGTAAATCTTCAAGAGTTGAACTTATCTTCAAATCGGTTAAAGGAAATCCCACAGGCTATCTGTGATCTGAATAATTTGAAGAGGTTGGATTTGTCCTACAACAATATAACTCATTTCCCAACTTGCTTTTCAAAGTTACAAAATATCGAGGTGTTGCAAATGGCCGCTAATAAACTATCAGGTGAATTGCCAAATTTTTTTGCCAATTTTGTCAATCTGATTAAAGTGGATTTCAGATTCAACCAATTGAACTCGATAGATTCCTTGAAATCTTCTCCAAAGTTGGAAGTTATTAGAGCCACCGGTAATATCATTTCGGTCTTCAGAAGTAATGCTACCAACTTGTTTGAGGTGGAATTGAACATGAATCCCTTGACTTACGTCTATTTTGAGGTCGACATGCCAAATCTTAAGGTGATCGATTTCTCCAAGGGGAAATTGAGTTCTTGCTCCTTCACTACTAAACTGGTGAGTGTTGAGAAGTTGGTCTTGGATCAAAATCATTTAAGTGTCTTGCCTGATGATATAAACAAGATGAAGAACCTTGTGCATCTTTCCGTTATCAAGAACAATTTGAACTCTCTACCGGATGCCATTGGTGATTTGCCAAACTTGAAATATTTGGACTTACATCTGAATAATATTAGCAAATTGAATGAGAACATCTGGAAATTGGGTAATTTAAACTTATTGAACGTTGCTTCAAATATTTTGGAAAGCTTTCCCGAACCTCCCGATACGATGATGCACATTGTGCCACCATTGGATTTTAACATCGATTCCACTGCAATCGATGACGAAGACTCAGAGGAGGAAAGGGATCAGGTGACCAATTTGAAACCATTAGTTCGCTCAAATATGCAAAGAAGAAGGTCGAGTGAGGCCGGCCCTGTTTTGAATAGAGGTGTTTTCGGTTTGCAAAATTCACTTAAGGAATTGTGCCTGTCAGATAACAAATTGACCGACTCCTGCTTCCCAACAATCGGCCATCTCAAGAATTTAACTCGTTTGAATTTATCATACAATGAAATTTTTGAAATTCAAACTGGTCATTTGTCAAATTTGACAAATTTGGTCAGTCTTTATCTCTCAGGGAATTACTTATCATCTCTACCAACAGAGGATTTCGAAAGTTGGCAAAACTTGACTAATTTCCACTTGAATGGTAATAGATTTACCGCCTTACCAGGTGAGCTATCCAGAATTAAAAATTTGATTGCGTTAGATGTAGGGTCAAATTCCTTAAAATATAACATTGCTAACATTCCATATGATTGGAACTGGTGTTACAATGAGAAATTAAGATACTTGAACTTTTCAGGTAATAAAAGATTGGAAATTAAACCACAACATGCGAAAGGTGAGAATGGGGAACCTCTTGACTCATTTTTTGGATTGAAAAAGCTAAGAATGTTAGGCCTAATGGATGTGACGATGACCAGTGAAGCCGTTCCAGATCAAAATGTTGGCGTTAGAGTGAGATCCACAGCTTCCCAACTTGGGAAGTTTGGTTACGGTATTTCGGATACTTTAGGGGATTTTGATGCTTTGACAGCAAGAGATGTTGTCATTGAAAAGTTCAGAGGAAACTCAGATGAATTCTTAATCGCCATCTATGATGGTAAGAATTCCATCACCCAGGGTGGTGATAAAATTTCCAAGATTATCCAAGAAACATTTGAAATTCACCTTACTGAGGAGTTGAAAACTGTTGGCCAATCAATAAATGGCGCTCAATTCCCAAAGACAGTGGAAGATTGTATGAAGGGGGCATTTTTAGCCATGAACTCCGAGATGAACATTTTGATCAATAAAGATGAATCATCGACATTTTCTTCAGCCGCTGCCCATAGAACTAAGACCACAGATAAGTTGACTATGGAAGAAGATGGTTACTCTGGCTGTTGTGCCACCATAATTTACATTAAAGGAGACACATTGTATGTTACTAATGTGGGTGATATCATGGGTATTATGACTAGATCCAACGGTGATTATAAGTTGATTACGACAAAACATGAACCATATGCACCTAAGGAGTATGAACGTATTAGAGATTCTGGGGGTTACGTGACCACCGACGGGTATTTGGATGGTGTTTCCAATGTGTCTAGAGCTGTTGGTTTTTTCAAGTTGATTCCCCATATTAATGCCAAACCAAGTGTCCATAAATTCCATATGAACCACAACGATGAAATGATTGCTATTTGCACAAGTGACATTTGGAAGGTCCTTCCGTATGATTTAGCAGCAGATATTATTCGTCAAGAAAAGTCCAACCCTGGTATAGCGGCTGAAAAGTTGAGAGATTTTGCCGTTTCATATGGAGCTAGAGGTCAGAAGGCCACGTCAGTGGTCATATCCTTAAGGCAATTCAGTACCAAACAGAAGCATCATAACGTCTCCCAGGCAGAAGATTCCACCTTAAGAAAATTGGACGAGGAGATTGAGCCACCTACGGGCTCGTTGGCTATGGTGTTTACGGATATTAAGAACTCTACCCTTCTTTGGGACAATTATCCCTTGGCAATGCGATCAGCTATCAAGGTCCATAACGCCATTATGAGAAGACAATTGAGAATCATCGGTGGTTATGAAGTCAAAACTGAAGGTGATGCTTTTGTTGTTTCTTTTCCAACTCCAACATCTGCGTTGCTTTGGTGTTTTGCGGTTCAAACCCAACTTTTGATAACCGATGAATGGCCCGCAGAAATCTTGAATAGCGACCAAGGTTGTGAAATTAAGGATAATGCGGGCAACATCATTTTCAGAGGTTTGAGCGTTCGTATGGGTGTGCATTGGGGGACACCCGTTTGTGAACCTGATGTTGTGACGAAGAGAATGGATTATTTCGGACCAATGGTGAATAGAGCTTCCAGAGTCAGTTCTGTTGCTGATGGAGGTCAAATCACCATGTCTACAGATTTTTACCATGAAATCAACAATGTTAAAGACATCCATGATTTAATCGAGGAAGGCAAAGCCGACGTCAACAGGGCATACTCCTATAAGGCCAAGGGTAAGGACATTGAAAACCAAGTCCAAGAGTTGTTGAACTTTGGTATCGTTGAGGAGAGTATTGGTGCCAAGAAGTTGAAAGGTTTGGAAACTCCGGAATCGATCTGGTTGGCGTTTCCAAGATCTCTCAGTTCCAGATTAAAAGCTCTTAGGGGCAGTCAACAAAACGGGTTGGTGAAATCCAATCAATTAATTTATTCGGGAGTTTCAGTGGACACCGCTTGGGCCTTGAGAAGAGTTTCGTTGAGATTGGATAAGATCTGTTCCTACCTCACCAACGGTGGCATCATTCCTTCTGAACTGGAATTGAACTCTATGAATACACATGTCCAATCAGAACTAATCATTGTGGATCAATATTTAATAATGTTGATTGAAAACTGTATCACAAGGATTGAGAACAGTGTGTCCGTTCTTTCCTTGAGACAGGCAATGGCCCATGAGGAGGATAACGAGTCTTTGGTCCATGGTAACGTCTCCGATTTATACGAAATGGTGGTTGCTATGAAGAATGAAATCAAGCTGCTTAAATCCCAATCATGATTACTTCCTATTTCTCTTTTTATTCTGTATTTTTTAACATAAAAGTGTACATTTCTTCCACAGTTTTCACTACTCTACTCTGTTGCAGAGCGTCTAATCGCAATTTTGCTTTTCTTTTGCTGAGCACAATTCCGCTCAGCGTTTTTCGCGGCTTTGCCTTACATAATCTGTGCCAGCACGCCCCCCTTCTTATCGCCTTTCCCCTCCCTGTGTTTTGCAAACATTGTGCGGGACCTCTCCGGGTTATAAAGGGCTCCAACTCACCCGGTAAAAGTGTGATGGGGCAGTCTGAGGTCTAAAAAAGAAGATCACGTGACTGCTGACATAATGCTCTGTCACTATCTCTCTAAAAACTTTTCTAAAGGTGTCCAAAGAACAACGTTCTATTCCACAAGGTTCCAACACTGTTTGGAGCCACATTTTAAGGGAACACTTGAGTTTGAACCTTGCTATAGTTTAGGGGAGGATATGCTAGAATCTATCTACCTGAATAACTTGAGAAACTTTAAACCCACGTTTTATAGTGGTTCTCAACGCTCGGTTTGGCACAATGTGCCTGTTAGGAGGAGGTCAGCAGTCATGGTGTTATTATTTGAAGGTAAGAAGGGGGAGTTGAGAGTCATCTTGACAAAGAGGTCTAGACAATTGAAGTCATTTTCGGGTCATATCGCCTTCCCTGGTGGCAGAGCTGATTATGGTCTGGAGAGTGAATTTCAATGTGCCAGGAGGGAGACTGAGGAAGAGATTGGCATTTCAAGACATAATGAGATCTTGCTTAAACAATTTGGTTGTAGTATTGAAGAAATAACTACTTTACCATCATATTTGGCAAGAAATTTCTTGGCTGTGACACCCTGTGTTGGATTCATCAAATGGTCTGAAGAATCCAGTAGAAGAATTCATGAACTCAATTTAAATCCCGGTGAGAGTTCGAGCATTTTCAGCTTGCCACTTAAGGATTTTCTACCACCGAGTGATTCCAACTCATTAAGTGAATGTTTAAAGCAAAGTCATATTCAAACCGAATGGGCAGGTATCCCATGGAATTTGAGATCGTACATTTTTCCAATTCATAATGAAAACGAGGTGGAATGGCTTGAAGGTATCGATGACTTGAGCTGCGCTTCAGAGGATGAAACTCACGATGATCAAGAATTGGATGTGAGAACAAGAAATTGCTGGGGTTTGACAGCAAACATTCTTCATGATGTTGCTAAAATAGTGTATAACAATGAAACAAATGTTCTTTTTGGAGAAGAGGATTTGATCCATTCCTTGTTTACCCATGGCCAAATGCAAGAGATCCCCAGATCGGAATTCGAGAGGAGATTGATCAAGAACACCAGGGGGCGTTCTTTTGGTGAGGTGATCAACCCAGTGGAATTCAAAGAATTACAACATCTTTACAAGTGAAGTTTTATACAATTAATTACCACCCCGCATCTTTTCACCGTTGATGAGCTCTTCACCAATAGATTTCATGACCTGCTCATTAAATAAATTGTTTATATCACCATGACCCAAGCTGATTTCATATGCTTTGACCAACCTGGTGACATTGATGGAAATATCACAAAAACTTAATGCCTTCAAACAATTTCTATACCTGGAAATCGTCTCCTTAATGCTATCACTTATTTCATCATTTTTATCACTGTAAATATCCCATGAACTCTCCTCCTCTAGTCTAGTTATACTCACCGAGCCCATACCAATCGAGTACCCCTTTGATGAATTGGCTGCTAATTGACTTTCTGCTTTACCAAGGGACGTGTTGTTATCGTTCTTACCCTGGCTACTTAATTTAGTCTTGTAAATCCAGCAAAATCCATTCACCCCAAGAATTATTGAAACACCACCAGGTAAATCATGCATATGGTTTTTAGTTCTAATGATCAACTTCGGTGCAACCTTTAAAAATAAACCATTTCTCAACTTACCGTATTTTAGAGAACGGGTGTGTAAGGATGCTGAACCATCGTTGAACAAACTCTGAACCTCACAATTCAGCAAGTCCCCTTCTTTTAAAATTGATCGCATCTGTAATTCATCACTATCACTTTTACGCCTCAACAAACCACCCGGTAAATTAACTGCACCCAACATCAAGACACCCGCATGTTCACCACCGATTTCAACCTTCCAACGTTTGTTACTGGTGCCGATGATTCGTCCAATGATATGGTCACCTGTCTCAGGCTGATATTTACCCATAAATGATTGAACACTCAATAACTTATTCACCTTAGAGATATTCCCTGCAACGGAAGAAAATGTGAAGTCATCTAAATAATAGGTGCCATGACCCCTCATCCAAGTTGCGTCATCCGTTATTAACTCTCCTGGAGTCACAATCGATTGATCCTCTTTATTTTTGATTTGATTTTGATGTTCTCTTTCTAGTAACTCATCTATATCGTCCATTTTCACATCATCTTCTGAAGATTCCCCATCAGAATAATCGAGAGAGGGCTCTTGTGCAAATGCCGGGTTGGTGATCGATATAACAGACATAATATTATATCTTTAAATTTAACTTCTATAGAATGAAAAGGTTGAAAATTTTTTTATTTTCAGAGAAGGAAGCCCAATCGGCTCAGCATGATCAGCACATTTCATAAAAGAGCAGATAAACATGGTTATCCAACATTAATGACCCCTCCGCACGAGATATTGTGGTCAAACGGTCATCGTCACATTCCACCCATGTTTTGAATTGATCTGCCCTAACAATGGCCGTATAGTGCCCACTTTGAATGGAGGATCCGAGATGATCTATACGGGACTTCAATTGATAGTTTGTACCTTTGAGGTTGAAATTTTCGGGAAAATTCAAGTTATCAAGATGCCTTTTAGTATCTGGTCTAAAAGGATCAAAAATTGTAAAGCAGATCACCAATATTTGAGGCAATTTGACAAATTCAACCAATCTATGAGAAATTCTTGGTTTCAGTAGCTGGCCACTCAAATGTTCATACTCTTTCAACTCAGATTCACTCATATATCTCAAATCAATTCCTGGAGTGTTTGAACGCGACGAATCTTTCGATTTAGATGATTCCTTAGATTTGAAAAGCTTGAATTTAGATTTCTTCGTTTTGTGATCGTGTTGCTGTTGATTTGCATCTTCGGATTCCATATCCACCAATTCCGCTAATCTTTTAATTTTGACCTCCAAATCTTTACAACCATCACAATCCCATGAATTTCCTAACCTTTCACTCATTTCTTCTGGTCTTAAATTATAGTCTATGACCTCCTGTAGGGAACCAACTCTAGTATTGGAATCAAAATTTAAGTGAAGAACATTAGAGGTTTCAAATTTGGTACTAATATGGCCACACCTATCACATTTCATAATAACTCTGTTGATGATTTGGAACATATCTTGAACTTCACTGAACCCTTCCTCTTTCAAGTAAACATCATTGTACCATTTAATTAGATTTGGGTCATTTCCCAATGCAGGTGCCATTATGGAAGAATCAACCTTTAGCTCTCCATGTAAATCATTGAGAAGCAAGTAGAAAAATTGGGATGTATCCTGTTGCTCATTTGGAATGTTCAAATCTGGATTCATTTTGGCAATGATCTTCAATAAGGGATTGACGTTGACTAATGGGGGTGAAGATGCATGAAATGATGATTTATAGAATCCTTCAAATAGGTGATGGAACATTTTTGTAAGTTCCCGCTGCGAACTAGTGTGAATAAAGTAGTCACGAAATGATTTCATTCGGAATAGGCATTGAATCATTGAATTGATATAACACGTGGAGCCTGCATTTTGCAACCTGATCAAAGGAGTTGGAAATTTATCCAGATCCACCTTCAATGGCAACGGCACAGATTGAGTGTGTGGAACACGCTGTGGCTGCATTTGTGGATGACTTGGTATTAATTGTGAAGGTGGAGGCACCGCAGCTCTATTATACGCCGGGCCATTCATCATGGTTAGTGGACGAGGTATCTGACCCCCACCGGCATCAATTCGGGGTTCCAATTTTGGAATTGTAGGTCTTTTGAAGGTGTTCAATGTAGTAACCCTGCTATAAACTTCCTTGAAGGATTGATAACCCCCATGAAGCCAATAACATGGTGGCAAACGACTATTGGCTTCCAGCGACTTGCAAATGGTGATTTCGTCCTGGGTGATGTGGGGTGATCTCGTGAAAAAGACCAGCATATAGCAATCTTTTTGAATATCGATATCTTTAACCATTCTACCATCGGTGAGGTTGATAATATTGAACCCATTCAATTCCAATGATCTATCCTGAATATTTAGGAATTGAACCTTCTCCATTTCATAATTCATAAGATCGTTGACTGTGATTTCTAAAATGTCATCATCATGATCCTCTAAAGTTATATTGTGCATATCTACTCCCTCATCATCACTTGTGGTTTCGTCGAAATCATCCCCAGATATATCCTCCTCATTGGGATAAAAATCTGATTTGATATCCTTTCTGAGTGAATTAGCGGATATGGAAGAGCTCTGCGCCCTGGATGTTAACAGGAAGACATGATTATACTCTTGTATTATTAGTTTGAATGTTGTTCCCCAAGGGGAAAGCGTTAAGCATGCATTTATCTGATTTTTGACATTCACAAGTTGATCCTCCATTTGACACTTCTGGCTAAGATGACGATAAATGAGATATAATTTAATAAATATGAAATGCGCCAAATCGTCACAGTAAGAGAGATTTGCATGTATTAGCAAGTTACAGTATTGCTGAACCTCCTTTTGTAAATCCGGAATATATTGAATTTCCTTCAAACTTTGCAACTGGATGTCCAAGGATTTTTCTTGCAAAACCACCATTTTCTTCACCGTTTCCACATCAACTGGAACCACTGATGGTTTGGTCATAGTCCACAGGGAACCACTGACGCTCTCCATGATCTTGACTTTGTACGAAGAAAAAATAAGCCTCTGTTACGTAATATAAAGTTCGATAAGTGGGTATAAATCATAGGTCGTTCTCGTCCGAGTCCTCATCTAAATCGCTGTAAATGTGCTCCAAATGCTCCAATGCCGTTTTTGCCGAATGGATCGAGCTTTGTCTTCTTTTGTTTCGTAAAGTGACGAGAACGTCTGCCTCAATGTCTGAATCGTCGCTTTCGAAGTCGTCTTCTTCATGATTGGTCGTGGTTTCGACCCTGTCATCATCAAAGGCACCATCCATATCCATGAATCCCTCCATGATTTCCTTGGGATTGGCGAACCTTTCTACATAGCTTCTCACTGTGGCTTCGTATTGTGATTTGTCATTGTGGTAGAGGTTGGAAGCAGTGCCATTCAAGGGATCGGATGGGTTGGGATAGATTAACAACTGGGGTAGAAAGGAATCAAAGATATTGTAAATCGAGAACATTGGGGACCACGTTTGATTGATCACATCCAAGCAAACGGACCCGGAATGTTCATCAATATTAGGATGATAAATCTTGTTGAGAAACCCCACCGAGGGCGATTTGAATGGATAGGCATCTGGTAATTCCACCCGCACCTTCCATGCACCTCCTTCGTAGAGGGAATCGCTCGGTCCATGCAACAGAACGTGGAATTCCTGGAGATTATCATCATTGACCAATTTGACCTTTAATTCGCTGTTGAGAAGCTTTAAGACATCCTTGTTTATTCTTCTGATTGAAATCGGTGCTGTTAGTATTCATATCACAAGTACTCCTTCAATTGGTCATCTACTTACCCTTTTTCATTCATTTTAATAAGGAAAGGCCGATCGATGAGAAAAAGAGAGCGATAAGGGTTATAAGAGTCACTATTAATAGTTGTAACACCACTTTATACACTTGTTTTATACACACCACTGTTATATCACTTGATTGACTTGACACACCAACTACTGGTCGTCTAGAACCATCCCAAACATTTCACTCACATCAACATCCTCCAAACCACCAAGATCCACATTCAGATCCAACCCCATTAAATCCTGACCCTGGGGTTGTGTGTGAGAAGTTGAGGCATGCTCTGTGTTCTCAACAGCAACCACCTGGCTTCTTGTGTCGACCAATCCCGTAGTGTCCAACTGACTTAATTCTACCTCGCAGCCGCTGAGTTTGAGCCAAATAGTCTCTATTTCGTTCAACCTTTCATCGCTCAACTCTGTGTCATTCAGCTGGTTCATCAGCTGCTGTAGCTCATGTCCTTTACTGTCAACCTCATGATTTTCAATCTTTTCTTTCTTCAACGAATCCACTTGAGAGGTTAAAGTTTGGAGCTGGGACTGCAAATGGGGTATATCGTCCTCACCAATGGATTCCTTCAATCCCAACCCCCTAGTGGGGTTGGGTGAGACCAAGTTGAGACCTTGAAGCAGAGTCTCATTTAAAAAGAGGTACCTTGACGCCAAATCGGACCTGAGAGTCGTGGATTCCAACTCTCCCAGTGAAGTGGCCCTCTTGAGGGCCAAATCATTATTAAAAACAGACATTGTAGACGGTGTTTATATGAAAAGTGTTGATAATACAGCCCATGATTTTTTTTTCGACACACATTTTTTTTGGAGATGGAACCAATTGATTTAATTTCTGAAGAGTACACGTTTGAAATACGAGACGGGAGGAAGATCCGGGGAATATTGCTGGCAATCGATGATCAATCGAATTTACTCGTCACAAATGCAACAGAAGACTCGCGTCACTTGGGGTTGGTCTCAATTAGAAGACATACAATATCAAGAATTACCACTAAAAAGGGCACTTTTTCTAATAAATTAAAATGAATCAATCCTCTTTGTCACTAGGGGCGACGCTGACACCCCTCAAAGTAACATCCTCATCCTCACCATTATGCAGGTTCCAATTGATGTAATCGGTTTCGTTACCCTCCTGCAAGGTGCCCAAATCACCCGGTGTCATGACACCGTATCTGTCTCTTGGAGACCCCGGAACACTCAAAGGTCTAGTCAACTTGGTCTTGGAATCAGTGACAAAAGGGTTGATGTCTTGTTCGAAGGATTCCGGGTATGCTCTTCTAAGTGATAAGACTCTGGCCTTGACATATTCCAAACCCATTCTTTTCCAGTCCAGCAAATCACTCAACCGTTCAACTCTATTTCTTTGGTTGATTCTTTGTCTTCTGGTCTTTTGGGTGAATTCAAACATCTGCTCAGTTAATTGGTTGATGGACTCGTCGACAGACTTCATTCTTCTGTCAACGATGTAAATTCCATAATCCTGAGAATTTTCAATTAAATCTTCCATGTAGCAGCCGAAACCGGAAAGATTTGTTGTGATGGATGGAATACCCATGACGGTACATTCCGCTGGAGTATATCCCCAGGGCTCATAATAGGATGGAAAAACACCCAAATGACAACCCCTGACAAATTCATCATAATCAATTGGTAGGATCGGATTGGCGGAACTCAAAAATTCGGGATGAAAGATGACTTTAACCCTATCTTCCTTTTTATTGAATAACTGACATGCTCTGAATTGGTTCAGGACAGGATCATTGGCATCATCAACCATATTGTGGGTAGTGATTGGCGGCAAATGATCAGTCTTCAAAGCAACCATTCTTCTCTTCAACAAAACTCTATCGCTAGGTTTTAAGATATCGTCCAATTGGGGCAAGGAAGATCTGGCATGATCCTCATAATGGTGTGGATCTTGGCACCATTCCAACAATCTTTTACCCATTGCATCTTGAATATCCTTAATGGTTGATTCCAATTGTCTAATCACCGCTTGCCCCTTCAATGTCTCCACAGTGTAAGAATTGTTTTTTGCTGGCATGATCACAAATGCCACAACGGTGACGTTAGATCCAATGCTTTTCAGTTTGTGGTTCAAACGAGCCAATGCTTCAATGTATAAATCCGCGCCTTTATTACGGTATTCATACCTACCGGCGATGAAGAAATACAGCGTCTTATCCAACGAAAAATCCAATTGACCATGAAAGTGACCTCTTATGAATTCATTGATCATTTCCTTCTTCTCTGCATGCAAATTTTGGAATTCATGAAATGCCTGAAATTTCACGACATTCAAACCATTTGGTAAAACCCCGTCCGGTTTTCTCTTCAAGAGGTGCTCGCTTTCATATGCTGTAATATGAGAAACGGTGGTGAAAACATCTGCAGCATGAGCTGCGGATCTTTCAATACAATATCTATGATAAATCCCCCTCTTGCCAGCTTCGTAATCAACGTCAAATTTGTCCAAATTG
Organism: Saturnispora kantuleensis; assembly: GCA_030557035.1. Classification (NCBI taxonomy): domain Eukaryota; kingdom Fungi; phylum Ascomycota; class Pichiomycetes; order Pichiales; family Pichiaceae; genus Saturnispora; species Saturnispora kantuleensis. The sequence goes on along the minus strand of JAKTVD010000038.1, from coordinate 31,121 downwards.
TTGTAAAAATCGACAGATCCCGCACAGAGGTATCTACCTAGGAGAGTGGCGTGGGTGGTGAAAATGGTGGAGCAATCAATTTTTCTCTGTCTGCATAAAGTTAACGCCACACCAGCCAGCCATTCATGCGCGTGTAAAATAATGGCCTTATTGGTCTCATGGCACGCATACTCTCCTAAAAACCAAGCAATCAAATAACCCAACAAGACTGCGTCGTTGGTTTCCGTATCATTATCAGGAGTTGGGATTGCTGCGATGTTCCAAAGATCCGCCTTCCACTCATTCATATAATGAGCAGCAGACCCTAAATCGAAGAGGATGACTCTTGGCGCTCCCTCAATGAGCCATCTACCGTATATGAACTTCACACCTCTGGATCCCATCGAATCCAATGTCAATTTCAAGTCCTTGTTGGTGATCGGCAACTCCTCCACTTCCACGGCTGCCGACTCGTAGTTGAGTGGTCCCAATAGTGTGTATCTATCTCTGTACTCCGCCACTGTCACTGGAGCCTTGGATTTTAAAACCGAGTAAATCCCCCCAACTCGGTTGGCCACTTCAGTAGCCGCCTCAAACAAAACTGGTGTGTCCGCGTCTCTAGTCATTGATTAATGAAGAGACCACGTTATCACAGTCAACCAATTTTCAGCATAATGACGCCCCCCGGGCGACCATGCGCGCAATATTGCGGGGAAAAGCATGTGCTGAGCAGCCAAACAAGCTCAGCACATTCTTGACGATTCAGTTCCGTTCCAAACATCAACGAGGAACGACACGCTGTTGATTTCATCAACTCTGTGAGAAAGGTGGGTATTGTGGGAAGTAATGCTACCCACCAGAATTCTTCTTTAAAAGTGGGATGCTGGAGAATCCTTCTCTTGGCGCCCTCTGCTAGATTGTAGACGTATTCACAGATTCCACTAGCAATAACTTGTGGTGTCTTTCCACGGACAATAGACGGTGCATGTGTAAGGTGAGTGTTGGTACAATTAAATTTGAATCCCCACATCAATAAATCTTGAGCGTATTTCACTGTCAATTCCTTCTCATAATCTCCCAATTCAAGAGGCATTTCCTGCTCCAATTGGATAGCTGAGTTTCTTATGCCATGCCCCGCCGTAAGAGCCGCTTCAATTGATTCCTTGTATAATTTTTCCACTTTAACACGTTCATCACAGGCGTGCTGATCGAGACCAATAATCTTGTTTTCATAACTGACAATTATGTACTTCTTATCGGCCTGGCCAATCACCTTCATATCTTTATATGATTCTCTTGTGATAGTGGCGTCTTCAAATTTGTAGAAATGAGGAGAATGGGTCCCCCTCTTAATAGGCGATTGGGTGACATGGTAGGGGTGTTTGTGTACTCCGTGCTCAGGTTTTATCACCTTCGATGATACCCTGCTTGAAGAAGTGCTGTGAATTCCTGAGATTTGAGGCAATGATTCCCCCTGAGCAGCGGCCTTCTCCTCATCTTTAATAGGAGGCGGTGTGTTGACGCTGAAGAAAATGTCGATGGCCTTTTCAAAGAGCTGTATTACCACCTTTTCTCTTTCAGTTTTAAAGCATTTCTTTGAAGGATCCTGAATCAATTCAGTCACTTCCACAGGCGCGTAAATATTGGCAATGAATATCGCATTGGTTGTGAAGGGCTTGCCATATATTTTCAAGTTGGCACTCTTGATCCCGTTCTTTGTCTTCATCCCCCATTTGGCAAAACACTGCTTATATTTTGTATTTATCGCATTAATGATTGTTTTGTTCACCAATGGCCTTCCGTTAAGAAAAATAAACTGGTATTGCCTGCTCTGACTAATAGAGAAACCAATACCAACCTCAAGGTTTGTTTCCAAAAATCGTAGTCTGAATACTTCATATTCAGATGAAAGATCTCCATATAGAGCCTTTAATAGTCCCATTTGTCGCTGAAGAGTGGGTTTGAGGTCACTTTTGAATCCATTATAAGTAATCGATTTCTTTATTCGATCCATTCCTCTCTCCTCAACAACAGTTAAATCCAACTTTACATCGTGATAGTTGATGAAGACAACCATCAACCTTTGCTTCAATTCATTGATGAAGAGTGTCAAATTCCTTAACTCCTCCAGGACAATTCTTTTTCTTACACCAACCATATTGAACAGTCCAAAAACCTTCACAACGGTCCCCCTCCCAATTTCATCAAAATGCTTCCGCACGTTACCCATCCGTTTTGTACCTTGAAAGAAGACGTCAAAACCCGAACAGGATCCGTCCACCCTCGATGTGATGAGCGTCTTTTCAGATACACTCAGAATGGAATGAAGAGCCTCTCCCCTGAATCCCAATGTTTTCACATCCTTCAAATCAGATACCAATTTAGATGTATGGTACCTTGCACCAACTACACTCAAGGCTTCAAAAGTCATACCTGTGCCATCGTCTTCACAAACAAGATCTAATTGGGAATCGCTGTAGTTCGCTATTATAGATAATTTGATCTTCTCAGCCCCCGCATCAACACAATTTTCCAACAATTCACCCACTATATCAACAGGGGACCCAATCATCATATCACTGCGTAGCAGCTGTGATAATTGGGGTCCCAAGGGAGCAATGGACATTGCTTACGTAAAAGACACTCTCACTATAAAAACCAGGATCCTTTCTCGCAAAAAAACTTTTTACATCTCCTCTTTTCTTACCTTTGAGTTTGTAGCTTTCATGCCTTCCGAGGAGGTGAGCTTGTAGAGGTGTGATAGTTTATCACATCAACTCAATTGAACTTTTCCTCACATTTTTAGATTATTTAATCTGGAAGGAAACTCTGATCTCTTGGGGGTTCGACTTGGGTCATCCAACACCCTACCATCTGAAGATAACCGCACGGGGCGTTTTGCCTTTGTGCACCTTCCTCAGCGGGCGTTTCTAAAGAAATCAGGTTATAGTTTTTTTTCGGGTCTGGGATATATTTGATATGTGGGCTTGAGCTTTATTGGGGTGATGAATGGTTGGACCTGTATACTCATCAAGTTGACTGAATGGTGAATGAAGGTTATGAATTTAAAGGGAGAAAAAATGTGCATCATAGTACATCAATTGCTATATCCGTTCTGTCGGTCGAATTGGTGTCTCCAAGAACACATACATGAGTAATATGATCCAAACTGTAATCGGTGAATCGATAATTGTTAATTGTTAATTTAATTATACATGTAAAGACCCCGCCAGTTCACTTGCCTTTGAGTATTGGAATGCTATAGAAAAGTGTTTCAATTATTGTCACCCTGGTTTAATCGAGATTTTCCTTACCGGTGGACCTCAATGAGCCATCAGCCTGGTACAAGGGATGATTCTCCTTCCTATATGATAACCCATCATCGTTAGGGTCCTCATAGTCGTCCTCGTTATCCAAATCTTCAAAATCCTCATCATCTATAACATCATCATCCTCATCGCCGATTATGGCATCATCCAACCCACCGGCACTCATCTCATGATAAGGATGTCCACCAATCTCGGAATCGACAACATCGGAATCCCATTCGCTTGTGTTGACTTGGTTGGAAAATTCTTCATCACTATCAAAGTAAGGATCGTTATCCTCTTGTTCATCGTCATGATTTGCAATCATTTCATCATTAGAACCAGCATCATCCTCCTCTTCATCGTCATCTTCCTCCTCATCGTAAGATCCATAATACTTTTGGAATAACTCCATATCATGCTCATTCATCTGCTTACCGTCGCTACCCAAAACGGAATTATATTTGTTCCTGATATCCACCAATGTGTCATCGACATAATGGATCCAATTCTCCTTTTCGATCGCCTCATCAATAATGAATGATTTTTCGGTAGTATGATGGATATTCAAGGAGGTAAATTTGACAACCTCTTCTGCGATTAGAGTTAAATGACCCATGTAACCTAACCTTAAACCGTTCTCTTCTTCATATTTCAAACAGTCGTTATGTCCATTGATGATCAAATCAGTGATTTGACATCTATCAAATAAGTCGATAGCCAAGAATTTGTTAAATCCAACATCCATGTGTGCATTCAATATTTGTTGGACTATATCGAAAACAACATTATGGAGGAAGTTGTTCCAAGGAAATTTGAAAAACATGTTGAGAATTGAGATGATGATACCATTATCATAAAGAGAAATCTTTAAAATATCACCAACAACTGGGTCATTCCTCAATGATGTTTCATCCTGTGGTGGTAAGTCTTCCTCTTCCCCTTGGTTGATTTGATCCCTATCAGGTCTATTTAAATCCAACTGTTCGATTTCCCTGATGATATCTTCTTCATTCATAGATTGAACGTCATCTAAACCATCCATTAGCTCTTTATGCTTTTGGATGAGAACTTCTCTAACTTGATCTCTTTCTTTCACAATTTCTTCACCCCTCCTCTCATTCAATAGAGACATGTTAGAGCAGTGAATCAATTCTGCAATCAATTCACAAACTTTAAACCTTTCAAAACCAAGGGGTTCAATAGTACCAAAAGGTGTTTCTAAGGTTTTTTCAACGTCTCTTTCTAACATTTTAGTGAATTTAGGAATTGCCTCAGAAAATATCCTCACCAATGTGCCCAAATAAATTGGATCCTTTGGTGATGGTGGATGGGATTCCAATGAAACATAAACCACAGGAACAGGATCGTAATCGGAGTTGTTTTTTCTTATTATTTCAATCACAATCCCCACACCATTGCTTAGACCTGTGCCCCCTTCGATCATGTTTGCCAACAGCTGTCTAACAATTGGTTCACTGACCAACTCTCTACTTAATTCGTTAGGTCCAATTGTAGTATTTTCTGCATTATTAGCCGAAATTGTGATGAAAGCTTTCAAGAAATCACTGGCCGCGCTTTGAATAGAGGAAGCCACATCCACGTTCAAGAAGGAGATCAAGGAGGGTATCAATCTTTGATCTTTCAAGACCTCGATAACCCCCGTGGAGCTGTCTGGTTTATCGGTTGAAATCACCTTCAACATGAAATCCATCAACGGCGGCGTTTCAATATGTCTAACAAATCTCTCCACTAAATTTGGTTCATTCAAAATAAATTGCACCATTTCCGGAGTTTTCATATCCAACAAATGTTCATTAATCTTCATAAAGTATGTTGCAGAGAAGATGGGCAATGGAGCCGGTTTATCCAATACACTCCACAATTTTTGTAATAAGGGGGTTGATTCCATGAAAGCATCTGTAATCGACCACACGTCAACAGACAACACCTCTGCCGCCACTTGGGCCCTTCTTGTGTGTATTTCTGTCTCCGATTCCTCCACCTCCTCATCAGCGCCATTTTGGGAGTGTTTTGAATCTCCACTTCCAATTGATGAATTGTCATCATCATGATCTAAACCATTCGCCTCATCCTTAGAATCAGCCTGCCTCTCTTTTTTCACATTCTCTCCGGTTTCATTATTGTTGTCATCACTGTCATCATCACTGTCATCATCACTGTCATCATCATTGTCATTACTTGGTTTGTCATCCTCTAAATTTAATTGACGTTCTTGCTCAATCTCCCGACGTTGATATTCATCGTCATCAACAACAAAGTTTATTAACGATTCCAGAACTTCCGGCTGTCTCAAATACTCCGTCAATTTAACGTTTGATGCCAACAATTCGGGAATCGTGTCCCGTTCATCTAATAAGTCTTCCAACAAAATATCCTCTCGTTCCAATATCGTGGACACTCTCGAACCATAGTTGTTTGTAAATCTCCAAAACCCTGACATAGTAAATAAATCCAAATGTCACTGCTACCTATTTCACTACCAACCAAGTTCGATGGAAGGTTTATGACGTTGTCGAAAACGTCGTTGAGGGTGAGAAAAAAAACTTCGGATTTTCGTGAGTGTTCTGCGCCGAAGGTATTTTATCACGTGAAGACCACTTTGGTCACTTGGCGCGAGTGTTTGCAGGGGGCATGGAGATACCATATTATTGAAGTGAATGGAAACGATATGGCCGGGAAATCGGTTTAAAATTTGGGAGGGGAAAGAGAATTGAGACATCCTGAAAAAATAGGCTCAGCAGAATTGGTAACTTTTAATCTTTTAAAAAAATACAGAGTCAGTCAAGTTAGGTCACAAGAGCGGTTCATTCATTGAATTGATCCAACCAACCCATAATTCTTTCCATAACGGCAAAAATGGTGTTCTCCTTGCCACTTGGAAAGACCAATTCCGTCTTGGATTTGATTACATCACTATCCAAACCCTGATCGATAAGGAATCTCAATATCTGTAAGGCCAGTAGGGGGAATTCTCCGTAATATTTGTAATTCCAGCTGATGACCTTCAAGGCCAATTCCAAGACGTAATCGTCGTCCAACTGATACTGTCGGTCCTCATTGTTGACCAAATGTAGCTCTCTGAAGGTCTCATTTCTCGATTTGAAATCTAAATGATATTGAAGAAGCCTGTTAGCGGCAAAGACACTGAACCTCTCATCTATGGCCCTTTTGTAGGGTATCTGACCTTCTTTAAAGTAATGGGCTTTAAAATGTTCATCACCAATCAACTCCCATTGTAAAGCAGTCAATCTGAGATCTTTCTTGTTAACAGCACTGGCATCTATTTCATTCTTCCAAATAAGCACCCTCTTCAAGTTCGAGTAGAAGATGATGAATAAGGAATCAAGCCACTTCTCACTAAGTCTTTTTGACTTGAAGTTGACATTTTCAGATAATCCATCGGAAGGTTGTTGGCTATTGGATCTACTGGACTCACTGGAGGCCTTCTGATATTCATCTTCCATAACAAATATCCTTGCTCTCAATTTCAACAACTCAATCCAGCCAATCTGTTTAGACATGATGGCTAAGAGATTATAACCCTCCAAAAATGTCAAATTCAACTTGGTCTCCTCGTAAACTTGGATATCCTCTTGGAATAAGCTTTGAACCTCTTCGGTATTGGAGAATTCAACAATGTTTCCCAATCCAGATATACACCCATACTTGTCCGAAGAAGTCCATACTTGGTCAATTTTACCCTCTAATGGTTCGGGAAATTCAAATCCTTTTGGTATCAATGCCGGGAAGATGTCCTTCTTCCTATTCACGTACATTGGGCTTGAGTTTAACGCTAACAAGGCCCCCTTAAAGTCCTTTTTAAGGATATGAACCTGGACCAGATTCTTCCACAAAATGAACTCGGTCGGTAAACATTCCACAGCCCTCATAGCGGAACCAAAAGCCAAGTCTGGCCTACCCTTCTCCAGCAATAACTCAACCTGTTCGTTCAACATCCAACCATCTCTTGGGTACAACTGAAGATAGTCATACATCAATTTGATTGCCTTGGCATAATCCCCTCTCATTATGAGAATCCTGGCCACAAGAACCTGAAAATCCGCCTGATCTCCAATTTCCTCAATTGCCAAAGAGTAACAATGAGTTATTGAAACCAGCTTCAATAAAGCATCGACTAAGAAGTTGTTGATATTGTTGGGTTTACTGAAAATATCCCGACATCCCAGCTGTGCACCCCTTGGCAAAAATTGACACAATAACTTAATTGCCTCTTTGACATCTCTTGTCGATTGTACTGGATTGAATTTACACATACCGGGCAATTGCCTCTTCAGATCATCTGCAAAAAGTAATGCTCTGATCAAAGTAGACACATATGATTCTGTCCATATCAATTGACTCTTTTTATCTTCCCCGTTAACATTGAATGCCAATTTGTTAGAATTTGCGGGATAAAATTGAACCACGGGTGCTGCAGTTGAAGGAAAAGTACATCTGATCCTTAAATCTCCCCTAGAAAATGCATTAAAACAACAATATGTTCCCACCTTGGGGTTTTTACTACTAGCTTCGTGTTTATCGTTCAATTGAAGTGTTTGTAAATATAGGTATGGTTGGACTGTATTTGACGTGTCAATCCCCACTGCATAATGGTACTCTCCCACCTCTTGTTTCGAATTTTTGTCGTACTTGGAAAGATGCACTAAATCAGGTTGTCCAAGCTCTTTGAATTGGGGGAGGATCTGTGTTCTATGGTTGATCACTTCACCCAATTCTGTTTCAAATATTCTAGGACCGATCATTTGAGGCTTGTTTTTTGACATGTTAGCCGACGTAACATGAGGCAAACTTAAAGCCGGATTAGAGCCTGCATTGGGTGATTCCGATGGTTCAGACACCATTAACCCTTTAAAAATCACCTCGTGGTTACTTAGCATTTTTCTCGTCATCAATGGACGCTGGCGATTACGTAATAACCAATTCTTTATAAATGCCGCCTACTAATTTGGAAAAGGATATGGCCGCAGATGAAACAAGGCGGAAATGTACGCGTTAATTAGTGGGGTTTGAATTGGACTTCAAATTTGAGATAAAGCTTAGTGCTCAGCATTGGGTATAATATTATTGGTAGTTAAAATCTGAGTTTTACCGAGATGGGAATGCAGGAAAAGGTTTGTGGGCAAGTTTAAGTTTAAGTTAACTTGGATTTTGGATAGATGATTGTTGTCAGATGACTTTTCTCTTTTGAAACAACAAAAGTAGCCTTATTTGATTATATATTTAACATAACACATGCTGGCATATTACTCAGCAGAGCTAACTTTCAACTGTCGTGAGCTAAGAAAACCAAAGAAATGGTTCCTGAATAGTGATTCTTCAACAGCTGTGTTCTTGGAGCATTGGAGGGATAGTGTAATCCTTAAACTGTTAGTATGAAGACGCTTTCACAGTATCCTTAGCTAGCTTAATACCAAAGATAAAGGCAAATTAGTATTTATGTCCAAGTAAATCGCCTCCCCGCTACAGTTGAATCCTTTCAATTGAGAGTGACCAGAATTAATCTGCCAAATTGCCTTTGACGAACACCCAAATATGAGGTTAGTAGGGTATATATGTTAACCGATATTTAAAAACACGTAATATTAATTGACTTCCATTAACACATGGTCCTTCCTTTACCGGCAATCCAACAATCCACTTCGAGGAGAAATCGCGATCACGTGACCGCTGGTAGAAGTAATGCAGGGATCTTCCTCTTTCCCCAACATTGGTTGCATCCGCAATTTCCTTGATTTATATAACAAATTTGCGGGCTAATTTAGGAACATTATTTGTTACCCACTCTATAAACCACACACGTTGTTTATTACTTCATTGTTTATAGTTTACTTTTTTCTTGGAATATTCATATCAATACGTCCTACTTTCATGAAAAAAGGATTACTATATACCCTTCCCCACATAATATCCCTCTTTTGGCACGGAAAGCTCCGGGCACGGACATTATTGTTGGCTTTTATGAACTTCGGAGATGGCCCTTTCTTTTTTGCCAAGTCCGTAGAGAAATTGTCATGACGTCATATTATTAAAGGATCCACATTTGATCCAAAATATGAGTAAATTAGTGATGAGAAATTTGATTTAAATCAAAAAAGGATGTTTAATAAATTCCGCGTGTTCCTAATTATGCTAGTATTGGAGAAAGACCATGATTACGATAATTTATCATCACTTCTACCTAGCTAAGAAAATTTTTTATTGTAGACAAATTTTGCTCATGAATGGGGATTTTGTTGCTCGATAATATTGGATTCCGGACGCGCAAATGCATTTTATCTCTGCCACAAGTGTTGATTTTGTGTTCATAAACAAGTAAGAACATACTTTTGTTTCATTTAGGAGAAAATTGTTACTTAAAGATAATATCATCGATATTTCATCGGTGGATGGTTTGACATATTTCCTATTCAATAAAATGAAATTTTCAGTTGTTTCTCTTATGTCACTTTTTTTTGCCAAAGTATGAAATTAAACCATTGGTTCAAGGCAAAGAAGGATGATTCTAGAGAATTAACCACCTTTGGAGACAGTTCCGAAAAGGGTATGGCATCTATGAGTGAAACTGCATCATCCCGTTCAACTGCAAATTCTACCGCCTCGGGATTTTTATGCGATGAGAAGGAATCAATCGGGACTTTAAACACCACCCATAGAAAATTAAAACCACGACATATTGACTTGATCTCTATTGGGGGTTCGATTGGTACCGGGCTCTTTGTTACAATTGGTTATGGTTTAATGAATGGGGGCTGCGGTAACTTACTTGTGTCATTCATTATTAATGGTTTCATTGTGTACGTTGTTACAATAACAATAGGGGAGGTCATCTGTTATTTGCCCGTGGATTCACCTTTCATTACTCATGCAGGTAGATTTGTAGACCCTGCCTTTGAATTTTGCTGCGGATTGAATTTTTACCTCATGATCAGTCTCTATATTCCCTTTGAAATCGTCTCGGTCAATTCCATGATCCACTATTGGAGAGATGATTATTCTTCTGGTGCTGCCATTGGTCCAACAATCTTCATTTACCTATTGTTGAATATTTTTACTGTTAAATGGTTCGGAGAATCGGAATTTTATCTATCGATTGGTAAGATGATTCTGGCACTGGGGTTGATTATGTTTACATTTGTTACAATGGTAGGGGGTAACCCTCAGCATCATGCTTATGGGTTTACCAATTTTAAAAATATTAACAACGCATTTCCACAATATTTGGGCTCAGGTGCGTCTGCCTTTTGGGCAGCTTATATGAAGGCTGTATTCACCGAGGTGGCACCGGAATATCTTGGGATGGTGGCAGGTGAGGCCATCAATCCAAGAAAGACAATGCCGAGGGCATTCAAAACTATCATTTACAGATTGGCATTTTTCTACGTCTTGGGGGCATTTTCTGTGGGGATTGTTTTGAACCGAAAAAATCAGATGCTTATTGAAGCCGTTGCCGAAGGTGCAACAGGGGCGAATGTTTCTCCTTACGTCATTGCCATGAAAAACATGGGTATTAGGGTTCTACCTGATATTGTCAACGTCTTGTGTATTACATCTTCTTTTTCAGCGGGAAACTCCTATGTCTATTGCTCTTCAAGGGCATTATACGCATTGGCAAATAGAGGATATGCACCAAAGATCTTCCGTGTTTGTTTGAAGAGTGGTGTGCCTATCTATGCCTTAATTATGGCTATCGGGTTTGCATGTTTGGCTTTCTTGGAACTTGGTACTGCTGCACATGTGGCCTTGGACTGGATGATTAATTTATGTACAGGTGGCCAGGTTCTCAACTATTTTCTCATGATGATCACTTATTTGCATTTTTACAGAGCCTGCAAGGTCCAAAATGTGGACAGATCGACCATGCCTTTGCAAACGTGGTGTACAAAACTACAGCCCTACCCTGGGATTTTTGCCCTTGTCTGTGAATTTCTTGTTGTGATGTTTTTGGGATATCAATCCTTTCTTCCATCATTTGATATTGACTCCTTCTTGTATTCCTATCTCATGTTCTTCATAGCTGTGGGGTCTTTCACTTTCTATAAGATTGCTTTCCGAACAAAATACGTGAAGCCAGAGGAAGCTGACCTTTTCACAGGGTTATCAGACATTGACGAACACGAGAGAGAGTACTTTGCAAAAATCGAGGAGATGGGTGAATCCAAATGGTGGAATCGTTGGTCAATCTGGTGATATTTTCATACTCCCCACTCCACAGCCAGAAGCTATGGATATCGCCTTTTATTTATTTTTCATTATTTTCATACCCGAGTGCATACTCTAAAAACCATAGATCCAATTTCGACTTGAAACTCCGCTGAGCGGATGAGCATTCTCGTATGGTGGCGAAAGGTTTTTTTCTCCCTTTACAATCCCCATACTAAGGAACGTTTCTTTGTTCATCAATGTCCGTTGACTTCAACACCCTCGCACAACAGTTCTGTGATTTCTACTACCAACAATTTGACTCTGATAGAGCTCAGTTGGGTAACCTTTACAGAGACCATTCCATGTTGACTTTTGAATCTGCCCAATTGCAAGGTGCCAGAGATATCATTGAGAAGTTGACCTCATTACCGTTTCAAAAGGTTGCCCACAGAATTTCCACGTTGGACGCCCAACCTGCGAGCGAAAACGGTGATGTTTTGGTTATGGTCACAGGTGAATTGTTGATTGATGAAGAACAAAACTCCCAAAGATACTCTCAAGTTTTCCACTTGATCCCAGAGAACGGATCTTACTACGTCTTGAATGACATCTTCAGATTAAACTACGCTTGAAAAAATCTGAACCTGTATTGTATAGTTTATTTAGATGAATGGACTGAACCTAATTTACTCTCATCATAATAAAGTCTTTCTCCACGATTAAAAGTAATATGGACAATGTAAGTAATGTAAGACGGAGTGACCATTGCATAGTATACTAACCTCAACAGCAACCCAGTGTACCATCACATAGACCAGGGAATCCAAAGGGTGCGTCATCCCTACAGCCCCCACCATCGGTGCCAACATCTAGGCCAAAGATGGCATCGCCACTGCCATCTCCTGATCCGCCAACTGTTCCCACTAGCCGGCCCAGGAGGGCAGAAGGTGAAACAGTCCCCAGTGTCCCTACTTCAAGACCCACACAAGGGTCGAAGGTGGAGACCTTGTTATCTAACATTGACAATATTGAGTTGGAATTGAGGAGAGAAATTGATAACAGCAGCGATGAGGCAGAGGGTGGGGTGACTAGTGGAGAAGAGGATGAAGATGTTGGTGGGAAAATCGAGCACGTGAACGAAGCTAAAGAAGAGACGGTGCCCCCTGATGAAGCTGAAGATGCAGCCGAAGGTGAATCTGTGTCGACGACGAACGTGACCCACACTTCAACAGAAGAAGAATCTAGTGAGGTTAAAGCAGATGTTGTTATTAGAGTTGTCGAACCTCTTGATGATGAAGAAACCAACTCTCCCGTGAAGGGTTATGAATTTGCTGAATCCAAGGAGGACGAACCTGTCCAGGAGAAAGTTCAGCTTGAAAACGGATGGCCCTTGGAGGATGAGGTTCAAGCGCCTTCACTTCCGAAATCAGATGAGGAAACACCGCAAGATACATCTTTTAACGAGCCTACAACCCCACAGGACGAACTGAAAGCTTCTGAAATTGCCCCATCGGAAATCCCATCGAGCGGCGAGTTAGTTTCACCGTCATCAATAGAATCAAACCCAAATCAAGTCAGCAGACGTCCTACCACAGATTCGGATGAGCCACATGTCCCCAAATCAAGACCACATGGGGAATCACCATCAACAGGTGCACCTATTAACAAAAAACCACCACCAAGGGTTCCGAAGAAACCATCGTCGAGAATTGCAGCCTTTCAACAGATGTTGGAACAACAGCAGCAAGAAGATATCGGAGCGTTACTAAACAAATCTAAGCCAAATGTCCCCTCCAAAAGACCCACTGTTACTAAGTCAAGCACGGAAGAATCATCAGGGGAAATACCAAAGCCGTCTTCTAGGGTCAATTCCCAATTTGCTCAGAACCTCAATGGTATCTTTGGCGGTATGCAATTGCCAGGGATGGCAAATGTTGACCCAATTACAGCCCTGAAATCCGCTAAAGCGGCCAGCGCGGAAGAGGAAGGTCAAGAAGAGGAAGAAAAAGTGACGGACGTTAGGAGAGGTAGAGGCAGAGGTCCAAAAGGTAGAAAATTACCAAAAAGTGTGAATGAGAAGGTGGAGATTAATGATGATACATTGGGCAATACAAGGAAGATCTTTGTTCACGATTTATGGTCTTTCACTTTCAACGATCTGAAAAACCATGCTCTTGGCAAGGAGGCTGAAGAAGAAGAAAATGTTGATATTTTAAACGGCGAGAAAGAAGCTGAAGAAAAGGGGACGGAGACGAAAGAGAATGTTGGCACCCACAATAATGATTTGCAAGTAATCAATAAAGATGTTATCATTGGAGAACAAGAATGTGAAAAGGAGAAATCGAACGAGACACTAACGGAGCTGGGCAGGGTTATTTTAGAGAGCAAGCCAAGTGATCATCATGACAGTGAGAACTCTGTGCAAACAGAAGATACAGAGGATGCAGAGGAGTATTCACCTTCCTCGGAATCTCCCGAATCTCCCGCTATTGATGCAAACGAGTATTCTCCATTCTCATCTGAATCTCCAGATATTCCTCCTGCTGATGTCGAAGAATATCCCCCCTCGCCATCCGACTCTCCCGAATCTCCTCCTGTTGATGCTGCTAGTCCAGGATATGATACGCTAACCACTTTGAGTGACGATTCTATTATCTCCACCACTACAGACAATGATGGGATGGAGACAGCTGATGGCTCGGTGCTTTCGGAATCTGAAAACTCCAACTAAAGACATATTCCTCATAACTTAGTCGCTCAATGGTGTGAAAATCAGGTCCAGTTTTCATCTTAAGGAAATTACCCAGGGTTTAGCCTTTTCTTTCACTCTGCGTGTGATTTGGAGATCATAAATCCAAAATGAACAAATATTTTTTGTTTTCAACGATAAATCTGGTGTCTGTCTTTCACACCATCCTCCATTTACAATAGATAGGCCAAATAGATACCGTTAAAGGAATCATAGGAACTACAAGTTACGTAACCAATCACGTGAAAAAAACATGTTCTTTAAATAGTAGCAACGGTTATTGTGAAGAAAAAAATTCAGATCAGAGACAATAAGTGCCACTTGCTTTGCTTAGTATGCTTAAGCTTTTGACGTTAATTGGCCTGGCATTAGGCTCCTTAGCGCCGATTGAGATCAAAGGAAACGCCTTTTATGACTCTATTAACCAAGAAAGGTTTTACCTCCGCGGTGTGGCATATCAAGAGGGGGGTTCCTCAAACTTGACTGATCCTTTAGCAAGTGCCAACTGTGAACGAGACATTCCCTACTTCAAAGAGTTAGGACTGAACACTATCAGAGTTTATTCTATTGATAATACACAGAATCACACGAAATGTATGTCCTTATTGGCAGATGCCGGTATTTACGTCTTGCTCGATGTTAACATTCCAAAGACGTCTCTTTCAAGAGGGGATACTAAATGTTCGTACAACTTGGATTACCTTACCGAAGTGTTTGCCACCATTGATGAATTCTCTCAATACAACAACACACTTGGGTTTTTTGCCGCAAATGAGTTGGTCAATGAGGAAGAATATATGGATTTATCACCTTACATCAAGGCTGTGACTAGGGATATGAAGCAGTATATCAAAGCTCACAACTATAGACAAATTCCGGTCGGTTATTCCGCTGCTGATGTTGCTTCGATAAGATACGATTTGGCTCACTATTTGAATTGTGGGGATGACGCAGACGCTAGAATAGACATACTGGGAATTAACGATTATTCCTGGTGTGGACAGTCTTCCTTTACTGTTTCCGGGTATTCCCAGAAGGTGAAGGATTTCTCAGGTTACTCGATCCCGATTTTTTTATCGGAATTCGGATGCAACGAGGTGGTGGATAGTAGACCATTTACTGAAGTAACTGCAATTTACTCCACCCTGATGTCTTCTGTGTTTTCCGGGGGTGTTGTCTACGAATTCTTCCAAGATGCGAACAAATATGGGTTGGTGGAGCTAAATTCCGATGGTAACATTACGGAGTTGACAGATTTCACCAATTTGAAGAATCAATTTTCCGCTGTTTCTAATCCAACGGGGAGTGGTGGGGCTTCAACGTACAATTTCAGTGAATGTCCAACCACCTTTAACTTCTCGATCGCAGTCCCACCACAACCTGCAGGTTTGACCGATTTGATCAAGAATGGACCAGAGGGACAAAACATTGGTTTTTTTGCCTCTACACAAGATGCATGTTATGATAAAGCAGCCAATATTGAATCTTCTTCTGAATCTTCCTCTTTTTCTTCATCTGCATCAATCTCCAGTACATTGTCAACGTTATCTTCATCCACCGTTTCCAGTGCATCTGCAGTGTCCACCATCTCCACCTCTTCACACAAAAATGATTCCGTGTCTCTTATTGCTGGTGACCATTTACACCTCATTTATTTACTTTTCGGATTGTTAACCATTTAAAATTAGACATTTCCCTACGTTTTATTGATTACTACTTATAACTTATTTACTTATACCAATTATCTTTGCCGAGCATCTTTAAAAAATTTTCAGCTGATCTTTTAAAATCTAAGGTCCAAGATAGGTGACTGAACCATGTTGAAAGTTTCAAACGCCCGCTCTCTGGTTCACAAAAGTGGTCATTTGCGACTATATTCCCATCTTTTATCTGGCGCCTCACAGAAAAATAATCAGGTTCTTGAATCAGTAGAGAATATCATTAAAGAGGATACTGGGGATGAACCACTGACAAAACCCCTTTTCAAGTACACTTTAAAACAACAGTATGTACCAAAGTACATTCCATTGAAGGAATATTCAGATGATGTAACAAAAACTGTTCCAAAGTTAGAGCACGGTTTGAAATCCACTCTTTTCTCTCCCGGAGTTCACTATCAACAGGATCCAAGAACCGGTATAAACAATTTTGATGAAAGTTTGACGAGAATACCCAACATCGACAATTTAAAAATGGACAAGATAAGCACCTTTGTTCCCTCAAACAGGGATGAAAGACTTTTGAACATCACTAAGGAATTCAATAACAAGAATAAGAAGATCCATTTTATGTCTTCAACTTCATCTATGACAGGGCTTTTGATGAAATTACATTCGGCCTTATCCAATAATAGACCCATAAATACCTCAATATTCTCCAGTTGTTTCCCTCCAACCACCAAATTCTCGGCCTTCTCAACTGTTCCTACCTCCGTTGTGGTAACTCCAAAACCAAACGGAGTCTATTCTGTCGATGCGGATAGATCCACTGATACTGAGATAACACTCTCCATTCTAGGTAATGCCTTAGAATTGATGTTGACTAAAACACCCGAGGAGTTCCAACACTATCTGAAAAATTGCTCAGTAGATCCCCCATTGGATGAATCTGCCTACCATTATGCGAAGATAGGCGGGTTCCTCATCCGATCACAGTTGGACGCTTTTCATCCTCAGCTACCAGGAAAGGGAACTTTTGATATTAAAACTAGAGCTGTTTGCGCGATAAGAATGGATATCAACCATACCAACCATTATCCTACAAATTATGAAATTTATAAAACAAATGGCCTGATAGAGAGTTTTGAAAGGGAATTATTTGATGCTGCAAGAATTGTCATGTTCAAATACTCCTTACAGGCTCGTTTGGGGAATATGGATGGGATTTTTATTGCTTATCATAACATGAAAAAGCTTTTAGGGTACCAGTATATGCCTCTGTCATCTATTGATGATTTCTTTTTTGGGGAGTTGCAGAGGCCAAGATATGCAGACAGAGTATTCCAAAAATCTGTTGATGATCCAGAATCATCCAGTGTGGATTCTTTCAATCAGAGTATTCTTGAAAGTATTACTAATGATATCGGCGAGGGCTATAGGAGTAAACGAGAGCTTCTGTCATCAACAGTGGCCGATTATGAATTACGTTTGTCAATGGCTATTTTGAATAAAGTGATGCATCAGATCGTTCAGGATACTAAGGGGAAACCATTTAGAATGATACTCAAGAAGCAGAAATATGAACCAAAAAGAGAAGATGAATCAAACGAAAACTTGGAAACGAAGGACGTTAATGAACCGAGATCTTACAAACCCGTTGAACTTATTATTGTTGCCAATACGTTGGAAGAGCATCAACTGGAGAAGATGCAAAGATTAGTCAAGGAAAGGTACAGTGAAGCGTTGAAAGATTTGAACCACATGACAACAATGGACAAAGTTAAGTTTTTTGTCAAAAACAGACCACATGAGAAAATGGAGTTCTATAAACTCAACAAGAAGATACTAAAATCCAGCACCAAGAATGATGGTTTTTTTGTTTACCAGATTAAATTTAGGCATTATTTCAAGGGAAAGCTATGTGAAGATCAACACCCATTCCCGGATATCGAGTTTCTTGACCCTTCTGCAGAATATAACTGGGATGTCGACTTAGAAGTGAACAGAATAACTTCACCAACAGAAAAGCAGAGGTTGTTTGATTACTACTTTAAAGAAATTTCCAATTCTGCTTATCGTCATGTGGACAACGATATCGACGTTTATACCGAGGACGGTGGAATCATGTTGGATCCATATTCCTCGGAATTGCAAAATATCATGAGAGCCCATAGTGTCAAAGCCACAAAGAGGAAGAATATGATGGAGAATTGTAAATAGATATAGAAGACACTTTGTAAATATTAGTATAGATACATTAATGAAGTCACAAATGAGGTATTATACAAATATAGTTACACAATGACCAGCAGTTTCCCCTTATCAGCGAAATTCGAACACCCCCAAAGGTCAGAATCCGTTCTCAAAATTTCGGACTCATCAAAGGTATCTTGATCAGTGTTGGTATCGTTTTTGGGAAGGATCTTTATCTTGGATTCAATACCCGGCTCCTCTGCCTCGTCTATCTTGGTAACGACAACCTTCTTCAATTCGCTTAGAGAAATATTACTTGTCACGTTGATGGCAAAAATATCATCCTTGTAATAAAACTTCAGTTTGAACTTTTTACCATCTGTGGAAGTTGGCGGAGGAATTGAATCATTTTCATTCCCGAAGGAAGTACCTGTTTGTAACAAATTACTTGAAGATTTCGAAACTGGTCTCATTGATTCGCCTAAGTTCATTTCGCTCACCTTAGTGGATAGAATACTAGATCTCTTAGGCTCATATTGAGACAATCTATCTTGATGGGACTGTGAATACCTACTTTCATTAACCGGTTGTTGATATGAGTGTTGTTGTTGTTGATGATGATGATGTTGATCCGAATTAAGGATTTTTAATGCTGGAGCCGGTCTGACTGGTTGGGCAGGTTTGACTTGGTTTTGACCATTTGAAGATTGATCTCCCTCCAGTAGCTGGAAAAATGAATTCACCAGTGATGATTTTGAGATATAATCTGGTAACTTCAATAAAGCCTTTAAATATTCGTTGAGATCAATCATTCTTTTATGTGATAAAGATTCATTGACGTCCAAAACTGGGCCTGAAATGTATGGCAAGATACGGTCCTTTCTATCCTTACCATCAAACTTCCCACCTTCCCGTGGCCAGGTCGATAAAAGTTTTTGGTGATAATTGAAAAAGTCTTCATAATATCGGCATAAAGATCTAGTGCTACCATTCGACATTTTTGTAATCACTAAAAACCAGAATTTGTTATTGGTACTTGCAAAGGATTCAATACTGGCAGTTGTGGCGAACACTTGAGATATTTCAAAGATATCCGAGTTCGACGAGCTTCTAGTAGAATACAACATCTTTTGAGACGAATTTCTTGAAAGCGTGGGATTTGACATCACTGATGTTGATGCTGCTGCTGCCGCCGCCGCCTCTCCCACTGGTCGGACACTGGCCTTATGTTTATTCTTAATTTCCTTCCACTTGTCAATCGTTGGCAATCCTTCCTTTATGATTATATGGCGTGGTTCCTCCTTATATGGGATTTTAGTTAATGTGTCGATTAATTGAACGTATGCAACGGGAACCAATCCCACTTCGCCTATTTTGTCGACAAACTTCGCAATATACCATTCAAAATCATGATGGGCACAAATAATGATCTTTTCACCAGTTTTAACGGTTAATTCGTCGGATCTCTCAGCGTTGAAATTGTAAAGGACGACACCAAAGAGGGTGACCATATGTGATTTGGGAACGATAGGAATTGTTCTTTGTGGGTTACTGGATTGTGAAGATGTAGAAGACACCCTTTGAGGCCCAATTCCACCAGATAATCCTCCCGTAGAGCCGATCACGTCACTCTTGTGGTGAGTTTTCTCAAACATTTTAAACAGGCCTGCCGGTGCTCTACCCTTGTGGCCCTTTGTTGGGTCATAAATTTCAATACACCCATCTGGGGATGGGACTTTATTGATCACATAGAAGAAGTCGCCTTTGTTGAAAGATAATTCGCCCGCTCTTCTGGCTGAATATGATCCAACTGCCTGTGCCACCTCCTTAGGAGCATCCAAAGGGTTTGTTGGATTAAAATTTGTGAATGATCCATTAGAAGCTGTTCGTGCTTTCTCTCTCGAGTTTCTATCTCTGGCCTTCTTGAATAGAGAAGCCATTTGTGAGGAAGAAGGTATTGTTGTCTAAAGTTAAGTTAAAATTTGGTTTCCTCCCCTTTATTTTTAGGCGGAAGAAGAATGCTCAGCAAAATGGGCTTTTTAAAAAATATTAAACAAATTTCGTGGTTAAATAATGTCATTTAAAACAAATTGGTTGATTAAGCAGGCTCGCATCTTTAATTTTTTCCTGGTATTGAAAAGGTATTCTTCCCAAAGTGGAACCTTCAATTCTCCACATCAAGTCGTTTAAGTTTGACCCATGGAACTCTCTGTACAATGACCTCACGATGGAAGTTTCTATGACATCCCAATGGGTCTTTTTATTTAGTAAAATGTGATCATAAAGAGTGATCATTTTCAAGATGCTGGATTCATCACTTGGTAGTTGTTCTAATTGGATTGATGGAGCATCTGCAACTTTATTGATTAATATGTTTGAGTTGAAATCCAATTGTAATCCCAATTCCAAGTCTGAACCCGAGTGAGAACCGTCCAGCTTCCCGTTTTCCTCTTTTTTCTCTTCCTTATTTTCATTCTCTATACCAATGGCACCACCAGGGTGTCGATCTTTGAATATTCTTCTTCTTTTATTGAAATCTGTAATACTCATTTCGCACAATGCTATTGATACGGCGTCCAACAATGTCAAGCAGAGCGTAGTAGATATAGTGGGTGCACTCAATCCGTAGAGGGCTTTTTCATTCAAATGTTTTGGCAACTCGGCGCAAAGAACAGAACCAACCTTAGCATTTTTGGACAGGCTCGACTCCTTTGTGCACGTCAATAAAATCACTGGGGTGGATATTGGTGTATATTTCAACATCAACTCCAATTCAGGTGAGTTCCCCGAAGCAGAAATGATCACCAAGCAATCGTTGTGGTCTTCTCTAATCATTCCCAAATCACCGTGGAGTGCCTCCGATGGATGCAAAGCTGCCGAGTGGATCCCCAATGAATTCAACGTGGCAACGGACTTTGTAGCTATTTTGAAAGATTTGCCCATACCGGAGATTATTATCTTCCCCCCTCTATTCAAAGACCCGCTTATGGTCACTAAGGATTCCTTCAGCTGGTAAATTGCTTCGGTGCTCTTAGAATATTGCACAGCTAGGTGATCAATGGCCCGAGACTGATTCACCAAAAGGGTATTAATTGATGACAAAGCGCCGTCCAAATGATGTTCTGGAACGTTCCCCAAAGGGAGGTTCATAGAGAACATAGAGGAGTCCCTCGAAATATTGATTGAGGAGGGGTACGATGTTGTGGGTGATGTTGTCATTAAAAAACGGTTATTAGCTATATGGCTGAAATAGATTAAAAAAACGTTTCTATGGCGCAAGCCACACTTTATCTCACACATCACCAAACATCCTCCTTATAGCGGCCCATCGACCGCATGCGTCCAATTTGGTGGTCCGCTTCCCGCAATTTCCCGGAATCTCCGCCACTTAAAATGGCCATCAGGGTCCTGTTGACACCATGGCTCATGGCTTTGGCATCACCACAAACGTAGAGATACCCCGATAACTGCGTTAAGTAATTTTGGACCACATCTGCCTGTTCCAGCAAGACATCCTGGACATATTTTTTGGACTGAGGGGGCTGGGAGAGGGCGTAATGAATATCTAATTTGCCATCTAGATTAGTAATATCATGAGCATTTATTAAGGAGTGGCTCATGGTTTTCAATCCATAGATTAGCATGACATTTGATACTTTGGCGTGTGAGCGATTCAAATCACTAAGAAATCCTAATAACGGAGCAATACCTGTACCTGCACCGATGAGGATAATTGGTTTTGATAAATCAAATGGCAGTTTAAACTTTGATTTTCTGATGAATAGAGGCACCTCATTGGTTATTTGTCGATCGGCCATCATCTCAATCCATCGACTTAGAACTCCGTTGAATGTTTTTTCTTTGATCAATTTCACAGCTATATCGCACGAATCCTTCCATTGATGATTACTGGAAGCAATTGAGAAGTATCTTGGCTTCAATCTTCCAAAACTTTCAATGATATAAGACAATGGAATACAAGAAGCGTCCAAATTAAACATCTTGAGGAACTTCACTAACGTTAGTTTGGGTGAAGTCACCATATCTTCGAATTTTGACTTATTCGACACCAACCCCAGTAAAAGATCGACATCTTGTAAAAAGTTCATCAAGCCTTTGATCAGTCTTCTGCTGAGTACCCCATTTATCTCCACGTATTTTGTAAACAATTCTCTATAAGACAATACGTGGGGGAACCAGACGTTGGTCATTCTATCAATCGGCGTGACTTTGATGTGCTGGTCGATATTGGACACCCCCAATAACTGTAATAAAGATTGAACATCCAGATCATTATTGGATGGCCTGAGTCCAATATGATCGCCTGTTGTATACTTCAACTTGGAACCCTTTAGTTCAACCGTTGTTTTTAAGAGGGGTCCAATAAATGTGGTTTTATCTAAGTCTAAGCAACCAATAAAGGGGTTTGTTTCATGGTATGGGGGTTTAACCGCAATTTTGGATATCTGGTCAACTTCTCGGATTAAAAAGGTTGGTTTATAATCGTTCAACCCCGAAAATGACCCTTGTGGGAAATGTTTCAACATTGTACTCAAATAATCAAATAACCATTCATCAAATACGTCATCAATAACATCCTTACTCTCATCACTGTATCCCACCTCGCCCAATAGGCAGGCCCCCAATTTTTGTAATCTTTCATCCAATCTCTTAGCCATGGCTTGATAGAGATCATATTGAGAATTTCCGCATCCAAAGAGAGAGTAATTCAAACGGAGTGTGTCCAAAGAATCCAAGTTGGTAAAAAATCCAACGGCATCATCGCACGGTTCGCCATCACCATAGGAGGAGATGAAGAAAACCACCAAATCATACTTTGTCAAATGAGTCAAATCTGGAATCTCTGTGGAACGGATCAAAATTTCACACGGATTATCTCCACATTTGAAGTTCTCACTTACATACTTATAAAACTGTTCCGCCAAGTGTTGGGAGGTTCCCGACTGTGTGGAATACACAACAGCTATTGACATAATAAGAAAACGGGTTATTTTTTTTTACTCAGCATCATTTATACATTACTTTTGGATATTCTTGCCCAGCTGGTCTCAACGACTTGCGCCATTGTCATAGCAATAACTATTTGCCAATTTCCCATTTGGGAAAAGTAGTGGTTCTTTTCATAAATGGTTAACCATCCAACCTTGAAATCATTTGGAGAATCATCAATTGGATGTCTGGAGTAAAGTCCATCGTGTGCAACATAAAAGTTGGTGATGTCTTCTTCCTCTTCCAGATCCTCCTCGTCACTACCAACGCCATTTTCCCCGTCACTGTCACTTCCTTGATTGAATGTATTGTTCAAGCTCAAATTCCCTAAACTTTTATTGAAAACATTTGTTTGTAACGACATTTTCGAACTTTTCATAACGGACTTTGTAAGTCTGCTTTTCATTTCTCGGTTACATGGCCTAAAAAACCCAATTACTGGATCAAACCAGTTGTCTTTGCCGCCATGTTTTAAATCCAAATAATAAATAGACCCATCTTTACCGAGCTTCACGCCATTGATTTTATTCTTAAATAGAAGGTTATTTTTCGGAGAGGTGAGCTGTGTAACATAGATGGAGTCATCTAATGAATAGCTCCCTACCATATTGACCATATCGTTGTATTTGCGTCCATTGGGCCTGAAATATAAATCTAACTTCGGGCCCTTATTGTCGGCATTTTTAATTAGGAGTCCACTTTGAAATTCCCAAGGTTGGTAAGAAAACTTCCAGTCATCGTTTATCTTCTCCACCGTCATGGGTTTGCCTGAACCTTGCTGTTTGAACATCAGTCTAAGTCCATTTGGGGACTCTTCCACCTTCATGAAATAACTGGGCGCGTTTCTCACCCACTTGTGTCTTGGGTCCGGATTCGTCGCTAGATAAAACTCATTCTCCCCAATACGTAAAATATGGTATTTCCAAAAAGTTTGCCGCCTATACGACCTAATCAAATTCAAAATGTCCGATTGTAAATCCGATGATTTTTGTTTCGGATTGTCGGTATCGGGAATGGACGACAACCCCGTAGATGGGCTGCTGTAAGACCTATCAGTTTTGCGCCCTACACTGGAACTGACAATGGATGATTGCATCACTAATTATGGTGGCTTAAAGGGCGGAAGGAAGGTCTGTCTCAAAAAAAATAACCGGATTATGTAAAACTGGGCGGCGGTCTAGAAGAGGGGCATTGGGTCCATGGTCCACGATAAAAAAAAGTGGCTGCATCTGGTCGAATATCCTTCCACTTTGGCAACCTCGTCCACCTTCCTACCAACTCCCTCATCTATTAAAATGGCGCTTTTTTTTGTCACATGCAATAATCCCGCTGCAGATAGAGTTACGCAAAATAATTCGTGACATCATTATCATAAGACAATAGATAAAATCCATGAGGCCACTTGTTACGTAGAATTGCTACATATCCGACTAGAGATAAGACTAAAGACCTCTTCATGTATGGCATTACCCATCACAATACTGCCCCGTTTCAATAGCAAACGGAAAACAAATGGCTTACTCCAAGAGGGAAAAAAGGGCAGGAAATAGGTGTGCTTGAAAGGGCTGAATGAGTTAATCATTCTGCCCACTTTCATCCCCAATATGCCGGTTGGTGTAAGTCAAAACCACATCCTAAGTTCTAGAATGAAAACGAGATTTCCTGTTTCTTTTTGGGGGGACTTAATTAGCCCATTTTAAAAGGTGATCATTTTGTACCTGATGATGTATTTTTATTATTCCATGCAGGTAGGAAGGTAAACAATGGGTTTTTACCGGATTGCGTCACTGAATGGAAAAAAACATGTTGGATTTTTTTTGCAGCCACCCATTTTCCCCCAACCATTTAAATATCCCACTTTTCCTCTCACCAGCTTCTCTCAGCCAAACCCTACTAGATAACTTGGATCATTTGCTGGATAATGGGACGTCGACGCATATCTTACAGTTGCGCGCCATGTCAACAACATCACATTAAATGTGACTTGCAGACGCCATGTGGTAACTGTTCTAGATTCAAAAGGGAAAGCAGTTGCTTGGAGAATCCCCCGAATCCGCCGACTCAGGAGCAAATTCAACAACGAATGATGAGGAGAAGACGATACCTAAAACGGAAGGCCACTATTTTAATGGAACATAATGCAGATTGTACAAGACAAGTTGTTAGAGAAACGACTCCGGACCCTATCAGGTGCGATCATTATTTATCTAAGCTGATGAATACGGATGAAAAGTTATATCCATTGGAGGCAGGAGGTGTTTTGGATTCCGGGTCAACAAATTCAAATCGGGATAAAATCGAGTGTGATCCAGAACCTACACTGGTGTCAATGATAGAACAAAATAAACACCCCCTCCCCCACCAGATATTAAATAATGGGGCGGGGACTCATCACCTACAGTTTGTTGAAAGGAATATACGACAGGAAGAAAATGATATGAACACAGGTACAGCTTTGAGTTGGTTCAATAATGGACGTGGGCAACCCACCCCAGAGTCATTCAGTGATATTCAGGAGATGATGCCGCACATACAAAACCCGCGACATAGTCACTACAATTCTAACACTCACAACCCTCACAAACATCACATTCAGGCTTACAACACACCAGACAATTATTACCCGCATGGTGCACGCGGTCAGAGCCTACCACAATTCCGACAACCGGTGTACCAGGTGGCCGATTACGGTGTTATTGAACCGTCTTCATTGACACCTCAACAATCACAGATGTACCATAGACCAATTGAAACCCAACATACCAGTGCAATGGTTTATCCCTACAGGAATGTTCATCACCGAACGTATCCACAATCTACTCCATCATCGATGGAAAGTGTTTTCAGTAATATGAAACCATCTCCTTTGGATCCATCTTTCAGTCTATCAAGTTCCACTAGCGGTTCATCCTCATCATTAAATGACGGTACATTAAAAAGACTACAAAATTTCACTTTTAAGAAGAAATTCGATAACGAAAAGGATAAACAAGGATGAAGGATGCCAAGTATTTAATATACATTAATTCAATAAAGGGCGTCATTCTCCATCTGTATCACTATCTATTTTTTTAGTCTTCTTAACTGGTTTATATTTTTCAAATTTATAAACCCTCGCAGACCGTTCAAAGGCCTTCTTATTTGTAGATCCTTCGCCTGCCGTCCTCTTGTGGTTATATCCTTTGAACGTCTTCCAGTTGAAGTTCCCAGACCTTTGGACCGAATAACCAATCGAATCCCTCGCAATTTTTTTAACTTTCCATGAATCGTAAGGTTCTCCATCAAACACTGTCACCGTTATCACCTCCCTATCCTTGGAAACATCGTTATTCATTTTCTTATTCAAATAAAACCATTCTGCCTCATCGGGTGACATCTCCGCTAGGCTTTTTTCTGCTTTCGATTTATAATCCTTTGACGTATCTCTTTGAAAGAACAAAATATCGTATAATATTCTTGCGGATTTAAAAAATTCAAAAAGCATCTTTTGATTCGCCTTGATGTTTCTCTCTACATCCTTGATACCTTGGCCAATATGGGGAAAATTGAAAATGATATTATTCAATTCTAATGAACCCAAAACTTCCAACGTTTTCCCGCTACCGTTCCCCTGTCGTTTATTACCACCTTGAATCCCTAAAGATTTATTTAACTGGGTCCCATCGATCTCATGAAGAACTTTAACTCCTAAGCTCTTTAAAGTCTCGACGTTCGATTTGGCTGTTTCAGGGTATTTTTCGACCAAATGGTTCAATGAATCAAAAGAGGTGGCTATCAAATTCTCCGGTAGAATTAAATCTTCACTTATGATACTCAGGGCATACGAAAAATCACCTTCACCAATAAGCATCACCCGATCATCTTTTGAAAAGGGTATTAAAGGTTTCAAAATTTGGATATTTTTATTTTTCGGCTTTGCTTCAAAATGGATCCTCCTATTCTCAATTTTCTTCTTCTTTGTTTCTAATGTCTTTTCATGATTTAACTGTTTTGCTAAAATGGTGGCCAACTTTCCCTTCCCTCTTGCCATGGTGAAGAGGGTATTTCAATAGTTAGAAAAAATAAAAAATTTCAGTACCCAATTAGGAAGTCAATTATGTAATGAACACCTTCTCCAATTCATTGATTGCATATCTGGAGAAGGTTAATGGATCTTCAATAATCCATTCACCAATTTTTGCCTTAGCTTCATCGAGAGTAAGATTCTGTGTAAATGTTGGGTTCAAATAACCCCTGTTGTTCTTATAAATGAATTCTTCCCCACCGTTTGAGCACATGTTCAAATTGTTTAAATTGTTCATATTAGAGGAAAGAGCGAGCAATTTCGCCAAAGGATAAATTGATTTATTTGGCAACACTACTGGGTTTTCAAATACTTTGGATCTGGTTTGGTAACTTGAGGGGGCTCCCTTGAAAAATTGGTTCAAAACTGGCGAACAAACTGGACAGCCATCATCCAAGTAATTTAGATTTCCATGTGGGTCTTTTTCAAGTATCGTCAAAGGTTTTTCTTCGTTGCAACACTGCGCTGTTTTTATACTGGACC
The DNA here is from genome assembly GCA_030557035.1 of Saturnispora kantuleensis. NCBI lineage: Eukaryota > Fungi > Ascomycota > Pichiomycetes > Pichiales > Pichiaceae > Saturnispora > Saturnispora kantuleensis. Next base: position 3,491 of record JAKTVD010000038.1, on the reverse strand, counting down.
CGCCGATATTCAACAAAGTAACCAATGGTGGTTCAGTTGGTAAACCATAAAGTTTTTTGAAATGATCCCAAAATATGTCAGCCAATTGGTCCCATTGAGTACTTTTTTCCACCAATTGAGTCAGTGTGGGGTCCCAAGTGGGTGTCTTAACCTCACAATAAACATCAAAGGGATCATCGTCTCGATTACTGTTGATGATTTTTTGGGATTTCATTAGCCAACTAATTGATATGACTTGTTTTAAAATTGAAGGGATATCATCATCAGGATTAGTGACCAGATCCTCATTAACGAGATCGAATGCCATTTGGAACTCACCACCTTTCATCAATTCAATACATTTTTGTAACTGACATTCGAAGATAAGACCATACTTTCCCATATAGTATTGGTCATCCTCGACAAATGGATCATCTCTCTTTTCCGCATCACTGTTGGCCTCCGGCACTTGGGAGAGAAGGAACTTTTCATTTTCAATACACCAATTCATCAATAAGTTCAAATTATGGTTACTTTTTATTTCATTGTAAATGTCCATTCCCTGGATAAGAACATCCGAATCAATGTAGGCACTCAATCCTAACTCCTGAGCCATCATTTCCGCCGCTTCAATGTCATTTTGACGTAAAAGATAATCGATGATGTATAAATTGCCATCGATAGATCGTTGATTCTGGAACCATTCCAAACGGGTTTTCAAGCGCTTGATCAACTGTTGATGAGTTTCCAAACGTGAATTGAGTTTTTTATGGAGATTTTCATAATTTTTAATCAATTTATCCAAGTCTTTGGAACTGAAGTTATCATTTAAATTGATGATCTTATTTGTAGAATGTTTACATTTAACGATTAATTGTTGAACCTTTTTGAAGTTCTTGGCCAACTTCACAGCCGGTGTTCTCAACATATACAAATTTAAAACCAGGTCACTTGTCCTATCCATAATTTTATAATAAATAAATGATCTTAATATGTAAAAAAAAAGGTTATAATAATGTGTGTGAGGGTCATAATTTAAGCCAACTTGGCGATGATGGCATCAGTGAATTCTTCAGTTGAAGCAGAACCACCGACATCTCTAGTGACGGTGGCACCTTCCTTCAAGACGGCGTGAGTGGCCTTTGAGATTCTTTCGGCGGCTTCCTTGAGGCCTAAGTGTTCCAACAAGAGGGTAGAGGACAAGATCATGGCAGTTGGGTTGGCAACGTGCTTACCGGTGATGTCCAAACCAACGTGTCTACAACCAGGTTCGAAGACGGCGTAATCTCTACCGTAGGAAGCACCAGGAACCAAACCTGGACCACCCACCAAAGCGGCACCGATATTTGAAAGAATGGCACCGTACATGTTTGGAGTCACCATGACGTCAAATTGTTGTGGTTTTGAGACGGCTTGCATAGAGGCGTTATCAACAATCAAGTCCTTGACGGAGATGTCAGGGTATTCTTCAGCACCAACGGCCTTGATGGTGTTTCTGAACAAACCATCACCCAACTTCATGATGTTGGCCTTGTGAATGGCGGTAACTTCTTTTCTGTTGTTCTTCTTAGCGTAATCGAAAGCAAATCTTGCAATTCTTTCAGTCTTGGCCTTGGTGATGATCTTCAAAGATTCAACAACACCTGGAACAGATTGGTGTTCCAAACCGGAGTATTCTGCTTCCGTGTTTTCTCTAACAAGAACAAAGTCGATGTCGTCCAACTTGGATGGAACGCCTTCGATGTTCTTAATGAAGACCAAAGATGCAAAGATGTCCAATTCCTTTCTCAAAGCGACGTTCAAAGACTTGGAGAATGGATCTGTTGGAGTGTGGGTGATACCCTTCAAAGCAACCTTGTTTCTCTTCAAAGAAAGAATGGCCTCGTCGATCTTCGTTTCGTGACCTTCCATACCGGAGAGTTCAACTGTTTCCCATTCGATTGGCAAGTTCTCTGAAGCAAAGATCTTCTTAACTGAGTCGGTGATTTCGGATCCGATACCGTCACCTGGGATCAAGGTGACTGTGTACTTCCCCCCATATTTCTTTGGAAGGGACGCGGTGGAGATTGGTCTCATTGTTCTGAAGGAGGACTTTGCTAACTGGGAGAACATTCGGGATTGGTTCACTTATTAAAACGGCACAAGGGAAACCTCCCGGGTTGTGGCCAAAATTTTCCCCCTCCAAATTTACACTTGAACCGGCTCCGCGTTCGCAAATGGGAAACTCCGGGAACGGCGTCAGAGGTGGCTTATGTAAGCGTCACGTGGCATTAGGTGCCGATTATGATAGGGTCTGGCTTGAGTGTCTTTAGGTTTTGCACCGAATCGGATAGGTGAGTTGATTGGTGGTTGTGGTGGGATTGCACTGAGAGATGAATGTGGTTTATTGTGTGGCGCATGCTCTCACTGGATATAGTGTGGCGCATGCATGCGCTATTGTCTGCCCTTATAGTATGTCCTCACTGTATCTTCTACTGGAAAAAGACTGATATGTATAAAGCTGCGAAACCTGGGAGCTATAGGAGTTTTGAAGTATACAGGTATTAAAAAATGAAGTGGGGGGGTTGAGGGGGGCAAGAAGAAAGATATCAGGCCGGAGGTTGGACGCCTAGGGGCGATAATACTGTGTTGCGCGTGGAGCATTTGCGATATTTTCTGTGCATGCGCCACGGCAAATCTCAGTTAAAATTAGCCCCTCATTTGCTCAACTGATCTCCGTGGATGGAGGGCCTCTTTACGATCCAAACAACAAAAATCGATGGAATAGCCCAAGTGAAGGTTTTCCAAGCCATAGATCGACAATAACGTGGCGGAAGGCGCCAGAAGATAGTTTTACTTTACGCACTATATGGAATGGTGCTATTGACTTCCTCTCTTCTGCATGAGGTTGTCATTAACAGTTCGATTGTAAGTAATATGTTCTTGCCATAGTTCGCTTGTAGGTATTATGTCCTCGCCATAGTTCAATTGGAAATGACATGCTCTTACCACCCCTTGTCAAGGATCTCCTGAGAGAGGGGTATGTGAATTTGTGGTCACGTGAATGAGCTATGTTGGACGTCGAAACTAGAGTGCTCATGGATTGATGGGTGTACGGCGTTTTCTACGTGTAATTTAATTTCGCGTTATAAACTCTTGGTATTTCTGATAGCCAATTAATAGCCACGCTGTCCCATGCACGAGCAGGGATGGATGTACATGATTTGAGAAGTAATCATATTGGATTTGTAGTGTTCAATTCTCTAAATTTGCGCCAATAAAAATCGAGTGATGGTTTTATCTGAATAAATGAATACCTATTCAATATACCAAGTTTGCTTTTTCTCTTAGACACTTCCAATTGTGTATATGTACCAGTTGTTTTTCTTTCCTATAAAATTGGAAATTACCTTTTCTTCTTTTCTAATAGCACCCTTGTTTATGAACCAATCTCCTCCTCCTCCTCCTCCTCCTCCTCCTCCTCCTCCTCCTCCTCCTCCTCCTCCTCCTCCTCCTCCTCCTCCTCCTCCTCC
>JAKTVD010000037.1:0-73806 GCA_030557035.1 Saturnispora kantuleensis | reverse complement strand
ATGGGTCTCTGAAAACAACCTTGGCCAATGGAGCACCTCTACCTGGGTCGTGGATGATTTGCTTCACGACACCTCTGATGTAACCATGTCTTTCAGCGTAATCAAGGGTTCTCAACTTGGCAGCACCCTTTCTCAATCTCGTGTGAGAGGTGAAAATGGAACCTGCACCCTTTCTTTGGTTTCTAATAACTCTACCTGTGGAAATGAAATGTTAGTTTTACGTTCAATTTAAATCGTAGAAGTGGATAGATGCGTCGGATTCAAGCAGTTTATTCATTTGTCAATAGTAGCTCCCTCTTGTGAACTTTATGGTACCATGATGATCCATTCTGATATGGCGGTCTTCATTAACATCAACAATAATCATAATTCATTCCTCACTCGTATGAAAAACGCCTCTTTTCTAGTTCCAACTTTGATGTTTATAACGTCCTCTTCCTCAGCACTAATCCCTCTTAAAATAAATTACCTACCCATGTCTGGTTAAATGAGGTTCTTAACCAAATTAGCCAACTGTGCGCAGGTGTGAAAAAATTGGTGAAAAAATTGGTGAGCGTGGAACCCACGCCAGTGCGTCGATGAGGGTTTGCGTCACGTGATTGGCAAAAGGGTTTGCTTTGCTCATCTGCTCAGTCAATTGAAATTAAATTTTCTCCATTACATATTTAATAAAAAGGAACAGAAGTACTTAACAGCGGAGTAGATTTCAACACCCACAGGCTCAATGTACTTTGATGGCAACAAAAACCCGTGTGTACCAGAATCCCTCAATTTTAAAACAAAGGCCCAGAAGGCCTTGTTGTGGTACATGTAATCCAAAGCAGAACCGGCCCCCATACTAGGTAACAAGTCCGCGCCCTTGTCCTTGCAAGCTGAGAGCACATCGTAATATTTGCCACTGGTCAATCTGATGGCTTGGCCCAACCCGTAGGCCAATTCCAACAAATTCTCCTGATCTCTCGGTATCAAATCACATGTGTAGGCATATGGGTAAAGGATTTCCTCGGCATATGAATGTAAATCCAAGTAGGCGTAAATTGGGTGGGAATGTTTTGTCTCATTCAAATACTTATCCCAATTATAGCTTTCCAAGGCTTCGAAAGTGGCCTCCCCGGCGTAATCATCACTACATGGTGATTCATAGCCTTTTGTGAAATGGTAATCAAATGAGTGATCAATATCGATACCAAAACACCTTGGATGATAAGTTTGTTGTCTATTTTTTCTCCAGAGTCTATCGTGAGTCCAAGTGTAATCATAACCATCGGGGTTCATCACAGGCAGGAAGAAGAAGTCCAAATTCTCCAAGTATTTAACAACAACTGGGTTCCCCAATTCATAATCTTCCAATAACTTGAATAGCACAAAGCAAGTTGTCGAAACTGAAACCCATTCCCTGGCATGAATACCACCCGTTAAGACCACTGTTTTGATTTGGGAATTCTCCTTATTTTCGGAATGGACCGATAATCTCAACGCTTTCATATCTCTACCCTCGAACGTTTTACCAATTCTTTCCACAGTCAAAATGTCCGGATATGTATCCACGAGGAGGTCAAACCATGAATAAACCACATCCAGTGGTCTGTAATTCTTGAAAAACATGTCTCCTTCAATTGAGAATTCCTCACCAGAGGCTTGGGGATAAGTGTCCATGATGGTTCTCGGCATATCCAGAATTGCAATTTCACTGTGAAATTCGTCCTTCTCGAACATTGTTTCAAGCAAGGTCAAAACCTCGACACCTTTATCCAAATCCACTTGAATATCAATGAACTTCTTTGTACTGGAGGACTCCCACACGGTATAATTGGACTGTTTTAATGTCAACATTGTCAATGCATAAAAGCTGTCCTCGGACCAAGCGGATAGTCGTAAAAGATACTGGTTTTGGTACTGGGATAAAGCTGGGCCTGAGTAGTCCATAGATATTAAAAGTGGCTCCTCGGCTTCTTTGAATTGACTTATTTGGCTTATAAATGAGTCGAGATGGGAGACGATTTGGGGGTCTTGTTGGCGGTGGCCGTTCATCTCAAAATTCGTGTCCATTGAAAAGACGCTCGTCGCCAGTGTCGTTATTAAAGCGATGCACCAAACGTACTTCATTTGCCGCAATCCTCAAGTTGTCGATGAAGAGGGGAGTTGAAAATTTTCGATCACGTTGTTTGATAAGATTATGAGAGGGTGCTCAGCAGTGGTTTGCGTATAGATGTTCTGGTATTTTTAAAAGACAAAATAAGAGTAATAACAATAAAAGGTAAAATCATTGCTTCTTCTTTTCAAAATCCTTCTCCGCCTCCTTCAATTCCACGATAAACTCCGGGTGGAGCAACTTCCCGAGACAGAAGGCTCCGAATGCCACCAGTGAAACAAGGAAGAAGATCACCACCCTGTGGGAGGTTTCCACGTTCAAGAACGGATAAGGATAAACGTCATGACCTTCTAAAAGATATTCTAACCAAAACCAGTACAAAGTGGCAGCTACACCGATGATCGAGTATGCCCTCATGTAGGAGACGTCCCACCTGTCCATGAAGACGAGATAATCCACTGCCACAAATGCCAATGGGAAGACGTGGATCAGGATGTCCAAATATGTGGGGATCCGTCCCGCACCCTCACTGAGAATGAGGTGAGTCAACGTGAACTTCAATCCCCAGTACACCGTTGAGACCACGGTGTTCAATGAAAAACACAATGCGGACAGATAATGCTTGGGTTTCTCCAAAAAGGGCCATTGGAAGAAGTGGTACAGGGTGTTCAACGTGAAGTAGGCCGTACTTATTGAGAGGGCTATATTTGTCAAGAATTGATAGTGTCCGCCCTGCTCCAAGAAAGGAGGCAACTCCAAGTCGGCAAGGCCCTGGAATGCAAAATACTCGACAACGACAAATACAACCGAGTTGATCAGGGCCACAACGTTGAACTTCTCCACTGCTGGCATAGCTTTGCTTGGTATAGTAAGGACTGGCGAGATTTTTTTTCTTAAAGCAGAAGATGTCAGCGGGGGCAGTTGGTGGTGGTTGAGGTGGGTTGTGGTTTCGTGGATTGGCTAAGTTGTGTGTGCAAAATTCGGGGTTTCCACCGGTATCACTTCAGGTGAAGTCTTTTTATCCATTTGGTTATCTTAATTATGGAGAGATGGTGAAAGAGGCAGACTCAAGGTGGAAAATGCATTTAATTTGGATCTTTCACGCAGACTTGTTGGAATGAATTTCTCTTGGTTGACTAAGAGGTTTCTATTTTCCATCCCTTTCCTTGCACTGCTTTATGTATATGCTGTGCGTTTTCTTTTCTTATCGTGATTTAATTTAAAAAAGAAATTGTAGAACCTCTTCAAATGGAGACAGCTGATACAATCGATGTAATTACCATCTGCGGTGCTTCTACAAGCGGGTACCTCCTGCTTAAACAAGAAATCTTATCTGTCCTCACGTTTTCCTTCTCTCTTATCGGACATTCCTTCACGTTTTCTTATCTTGGCTTTTTTAAAAATGAAGAGAGTGTCAAGACGTGCGACTCAAGAGGAAGATATACCGTTATATTCGTCATCGTTTCTTTGCTCCCACCGTCGCTTAATCTCCTTAACCTTACTTAAACAGCCAACTCACACGTTTCTCAGCCACCTTCATCTCAATCTTTTCTTATCGTGATTTTTTTTTTTGCATGACTATAAGAAGCAGCGATCCAAATGGCCCCTGCAACATTTGTTCCCATTAATACCATCAGCCACCCCATAACCACCCCGTGACGCTCCGAATCTCATGTAAACGGAGAACTTTCTCTTCACCTGGCGGTTTGTTTCACACTTTTCTTTTTAATCCACATTTCTTTTTTGGACCCTATTAGGTCATATAAAGCCCCGATAGTCCGCCTCCCAAGAGGAATTATTAATATCTCTCGTCTTTCATTAAGAAATGTCAGCGTTTGTTCCAACGTTAAGCCAAAAGGACAGAATTACGATTGTGACCGGAGCATGCGGAGGGTTATCAGATGCCATTATTAAGGGTCTATTGGCATACGAATCACCTTTGGCTCTATTTGACAGAAACTGGGAAGCTATCCAGACCACGAAAGAACGATTGATCAAGTGGGCGATCGAGGAACTTGAAATGAAGCCCGAGTTGGTGCCAAGAATTGAATGCTATGCGTGTGATATTTCAAACTCGGTTGAGATTGAGGAAGCGTGTGAAAAGGTGTATTGCGATTTTGGCGCATATCCATTAAACCTTGTCAACACCGCAGGGTATTGTGAAAACTTTGCTGCGGAGGATTATCCTGCTTCTAATGCTGAGAATTTGATCAAGGTGAACCTCCTGGGTTCCCTCTACATAGCACAGTCATTTGCAAGACCATTGATTAAGAATGGTATTAAAGGTGGATCAATTGTGATGGTTGGCTCAATGTCTGGGGTCATTGTCAACGATCCACAACCTCAGATCGCATATAACATGTCAAAAGCAGGGGTCATCCATATGGTTAAATCATTGGGGGCGGAGTGGGCAAAGTACGGCATCAGAGTCAACACGTTGTCTCCCGGTTACATTGCCACGCCTTTGACTAAAAATGTGATCAACGGAAACACGGAATTGTACAACAGATGGATGTCGATGGTTCCAATGCAGAGAATGTCCGATCCGTCCGAATTCACAGGTACCGTACTGTATTTGTTGTCAAATTCCGCATCCAGCTACACCACCGGTGAAAACATCGTCGTCGACGGTGGTTATCAATGTTGGTGAGTTGGTGTCGACAGTGGTTATCAATTTTGGTGAGCCCTGTTTATTCACTTCCTTTTAGCTGATTTTATATTCCATGAGCAATAATCCTTTCATTCCAGCTAATCGGTGTCATTGTCTGATTTTGGGTAAAAAGAGAGCAGGGGAGAGCGGGGTAGCGCAGTGGAAACGCGGTAGGTGCGAGGAGGAGTGAGTGGTTAAATGGTGTTTGGCGGGTTCTATGTCTATACGTCAAATGACCCTCTTCATCAGACAGAGCTGGCGTCTAATTGTAGGTTGTAAACAGGTGCAATTGTGATGTAACCGTGAACCACCACATTGCAAACTTCTACTCACAACCTACAAACCACCCTTGCTTATATCGTGGCTTGTCGATGGCCCCCAGAGTAGTATGCCACGCTCAATTCTTAAGATGCCAAGGTGCCGTTACGTAATCCCCTCACCTACCAACACACCTTCTTCACGATGGCTAAAAAGATTGTCCAGCCTACGCTGGAGAACTTGACGGAGTTGATGAGTAGAATGGATAAGTATAAGCCGCCAAAGAAGGTGGCAAAAACTAGAAGGTACAAGGGAGGGAAATTGGTGATCAACGACGAAAATAAGAGAATCCAAACCCTGCTGAATCAATCAAAAGAAGAGGGCAAGCCGGTCAAGGAAGTGATCTCTTACTTTACCATAGCCGCACCTCCGAGCATAAAACCAATCAAAACTTACTGTGACATTACTGGGTTACCAACGAATTATAAAAGTCCCCACAACCAAATTAGGTATTATGATACTGAGTGTTACAGTATTGTTAAGAATATGCCAGCAGGTGTCGATCAGCAGTATCTCTCACTAAGGGGCGCCAACGTCATATTGAAATGATCCTCATTCATTCTCCATTGTATCCATCAACCACCTGCTTAATTCTTGAATCGAATGTTTTATCATTGATGAGGTCCCCTCCCTGTTTCAAGAACGGGTTCGATGAGTATCTCACGTAATGTTTCTTTATATCCTTAACAACTGATGTTAGATCTTTTGCTTCTCCTAAACCCCTTTTACATCCAATGACCACTTTTAGACCTGTTGGCATCTCGTCACCGTAAACGTCAATTCCATCGTTGATAAATAAAAGTGAAATGGATCCCTGGGGACCATTTCCTGACTCAAACACATCAAGGGCCATATGGGATAAAAAGTTGTATTTTAACAATTCATTGAATTGATCCCCATCCTCCTTGGACGGAAATTGTTGTGTGTATAATGGGCTATTCTAAACGGGGTTAGTATATCTCCTTTGTAGTGCATCCCGAGAGCTACTTACATCTTTCGATATCAACGAAACAAACTGGATTCTCATCTTCCAGAGAAGATCGAGATGAAGGTGAAGTTTCCTAATTGGGGATGGATGCTCATTAGCTATCCTCAGGTCTGTTGGGGTTGAGGAATGATTTCAAAGGTTGAAAATAAGCAGAGTCAACTGGTGGCAATTTGGTAACCCCCCAGCCATTACCTGTTGAATGTGTTGGATTCTAGCGATCCCATAGAGGGGGCCCTCATTCCACAACGAATTAATCTAAATGAAATTAAAAACGACGCTTCTTCTTATAGTTGAATCCCACTATCATCCTCATAAGATCGGTGTTGACTAAAAGAAAAAACAACTGTGAAAACGACTCAACTCTTTGGTTCCCGAATATCTTTACTTTTCAGGTTTTCTTTTCAAATGAATCCTCAAATACTGTATGTTTCGATGATCAACTGACCGCTTTGCATCTCAAAGCCAGGTTGATAACCTCACATTTTATTTTTGAATAGCCCCCACTATCTTAACCAAGTAGAAATTGGAAATACATTGTAAACTTAAACATCTGCCCTTTTGTCTTGCACAACTCATCGTTCATAGGAGTAAAAGCACATATGATTTGCACCATTTTTTTATCTATTACACACAATTAGTTCGCTTGGACGCCTTAAATTACTACTTGTTATAGATAAAAATTGGATTATTCATTCCTTATCGAATTTAATTTTGCTTTATTAACGTTTCAATCAAAACGTAAGAATGACTTTTAATATTCCAACCTAAACAGGTGGCCCAAATTAACTTTTTTGCAATTTTTTCCCACCATTTAACTTAGCGGTGTTCGCTCTTGCTTTTTCTTTTCCATCCTAGGTTCGATTCCTGCTTTTCACATACTGAGTGAGACGTGGTTTTAACGCTGGCAAAAAACTTCACCTTCTTGTGAACACTCAATCCATCGTTGAATGTCCCAATCCAGGTACGATTACGATGAGAAATCGGAGACTTGGCCGTACTTCCTGCTCACAGGGGTACTGGTTCCATTGATCCCAACAACTGTCTCTTTTATTTTGAAGTCCACTTCAAAATCGATTTCAAAATCCGGTGACTGGTCAACAATAGCACACTGGTTCAACCCATATAACAGCCAACAGCTGGATAAATTCAAATCCAATCAAAGGAAGAAATCCCTACTGTCCAAGAGAACATTCTTTATCATTTTGGGTTGGATCGTGACATTATTGTTATTAGTTAAAATCAAATCAATTGAAGTGGTCATTTCAGAGACCAATTTCGATCCATGGAAAATCCTTCAAATCGACGAGGTAGCTACGGAAAAAATGATCAAAACCGCATATAGAAAGCTCTCTTTGAAGTTCCACCCTGATAAGGTGGACACGAAGTCGATGTCGCAGAAGGAAATCGATGATGTGGATGCGGCTTACGTTCTGATCAATAAGGCCTACAAGGCCTTAACCGATGAAACAGTGAGGGAAAACTTTTTGAAGTACGGGAACCCAGATGGTCCAAACGAGGTCAAGCACGGTATTGCTTTACCAAAGTTTTTGATCGAGGGGTCCTTCTCACCGGTTGTGGTCCTCATTTATGTTGGTTTAATTGCTGTTGCACTACCATTATTTGTCAGCTCCTGGTGGACCGGGGTGAAGTCCATGACCAAACAAGGGTTGCATGTGAATACTGCAGATTACTTCATGAAGGTGATGATTAATGCCAACCCTGCCAAGTTGATCCAGTTGAAGGATATCTTCAAATTCCTCTCGAATGCAACTGAATATAAGGAACTCGACCCAACGTTGACACCAGAAAAGGTCCAAAAATTGTTGTTGGCCTTCGTTGACAGAGAAGAAGTTGGTCCAAAAGATGAACAGTTGAAGTTGAAAGTGGTTTCAATAACACCAAAATTGATCAAATTGTTCATTGAGATCGCAACCGCATTCAGAAACACGGATTACTGCTTGAGATTGGTGGATGCTCACAGAGCGCTCATTCAAGCCTTTAACGTCGAAAAAGATGCAAAGCACAACCAATTCCAACAAATCCTGCAATTACCCGGTATTGATGCCAAGGACGTTAACTTCAAAGAGAGAATCTTAACGTTGGGGAAGTTGATCAAAAAGCCAACAATCGAACCAAGTGAATTCTTGGGCATCTCCAAGGATCAAACCTCGAAAGTAATTGATTATGCATCCAGCTTGCCTCTTTTGGAATCAGTTCAATGCAAGTTTATTGTTCCAGGAGAAGACCACATTCCTATTGGATCGATGGCTCACGTGGATTTGAAATTCCTCATTAAATCTCCAAAACACAAGGGTACACCGGATGTCTCCAAATTGGATGAAAGTGTTCAAGATTCCATCATCAATGAGCCCACCGAATTGGAATACTTGAGAAATCCAATTGATTGGGTGAACAATAACCAGCCTTCAATGAAACTAAAGTATCAGTTCCCATACTTCCCAGATGCCCAATACATTGAGGAAAATTTTGGTTGGATTGCATTCTTGGTTGATCAACGGGATAACAAAGTTGTTGAATTGCCTCATTATTTAACCAAGGGTGATTTGAGTAATTTAGATTTGGATCAAGCCCAATTTGATGCATCCAAGTGTTCAATTGGTCATTTCAAATTCCCAATGATGGGCCCAACCCCTCAACAACCGGTTGAATTGAAATACCGATTGGTTTTGAGAAATTTGATGTATTTTGGCAGCGACCTGGATATTCCTGTTACTTTGAAGGTGGAAAACAAGCCAATTGAACAACAAACCAAAGATCTTTATGAAATCGAGGAACCTGACGAGGATTCAGTTGCCGGTGCAATGGCTCAACTAAGGGGTGAAAAAGTCAGAAAGGTGAAGGAAATGTTTGAAAGTGACGGAGAGGACGAGAGTGAAGAGGAGAGTGATTGGACCGATATTGATACTGATACCGATATCGAGGAGGAAGCCAAGGGTAAATAAAACAAGATTCACCAATTATATAACCCTCTATACCTTCTCGCAGAAGGTGGATAAAATATACTCTACAATGACGACTTCACGGGCAATGTGGATGCCATTCGGTGCTACAATGCAACAATGATGACTTCACAGCCAATATGGGGCCATTTGGTCCTATTATGCTCCAGTCTATATAAATGTCTGCTATACAAGGGAAGAATCCATTCATCTGCCCCTCGGCGTGCTTTTCATGAAGTGGCCTGCCTCCATAACTTTTTGGAATACTCTATCATCAACTGACTGCCTTCTGTTGTGACAAAGAACTTCTTTTTATCTGTGTCCTTCCAGACAATTGTCCCGTTCTCCTCACCGAACGATAATAACTTTTCAAACTCCATGTCATTCTGGAAATCCTTGTAGAGCAGTCCTCTTGTTGGAGTGACTCTATCCAACTCCAATTGCCATAGCTTGATTTGGTCGACCACGGTGGGAGGTAGAATCTCCATTTTCAGCCTTTCAATGGCCTGGGTATTGCCGATTGATGACTGGAACTCGAATTTCTTGGTATATTCCTCTTGGCCTAACTTGATCATGCCTTGGTGAGCGTGGGTTTCCAAATAATTCAATATTTGATCCGACGTGATGCCGTTGAGTAGGGCCTTTCTGATCGAGTCTCTTGACACCACCCCCGTCACCAAGTTGGGGAACCGCGCCTTGAGGTTCACAAAGAGGTTCAGAATCGCTATTTGCAACGGGGAGTTTGTGTAGCAGTACAATTTGAAGTTGGTTTCAATGACAATTGACCCGTCTCCGGTGGGGTTTTCTGTTTCCCTGTCAATGACTGCCGCTGGGGATTGAAAGTTAATTGATTCTGACGTTAGTGCGGTCGACAACCTCGTTGGATAGAAGGAGTTGGGGTCATCTTTTGAATGGTAGATCAACCCCAATTCTCCCAAATCGAAGAGCATTTGCTGCTGGATGTCGCTTAACATCGACATTGGGTAGGAGACACCCAGTTCCAATGATCCTAGCAGGAAGATAAAGTTGAGCACCTCGACCGCGTTCTTGTCCTTGGTTTCCGACATGAGCAAGTACTGGATCAAGAGTGTCCAGATCTGGTTGTTGATTTCCTGGAGGAGGAACTGGAAGCCCTCCTTGGTGATTTTGAGCGATTTCAACACCGACAGCGGCAGGTCTCGATTGGTGTCCGGTTTGTAGTTGGGGTTCAGCTGTTCGCTCGACTCTCGAAGCGTTCTATCCTGATCTAACTCCATCAATCCCGAGTATCTTAGCAGTCTGAGTACAACCAGCGACGGTGTCTGTGTGAATCCTCCTCCCACCATGAAATGGAGAATACGCTCCCATCTATCCACAGACCATCCGTCTAGGAATTGTGTGGAAATCGGTGAACTTGAGCCTTCCTGGACGTCTGTCACGACGCTCAGGGGCTGTGAAAGCCCCTCAGAGGTCTCCCCGGCGGGATCTCCGGCAAGAGCCCGTTTGAGCGATCCTTTGAACACTTCATTAAGCTGTACAAACGTCACAGTTGCAGGTTGGTTTGTGGTGGGATGAACAATCTGTTTCTTGACTTCTTTGAGAAGATTGAGCGACCTCAGCCGCTGGAGGGTCTCGCTCTGATACAGCTTGGCTCCCTGGTTACCTAACCATCTGTTGAGGTCCGAATAGGGCACCATTGTGGATTGGAATAAAAGCGCCATTGTATAGAATTTAGCCAGCTGTGGAAGCAGCCTAAAGATTGCTAAGGAAGTGGCCGGGGTTCTGAAGAGCTCCGTCTGGGTCTGAGGGTCTAACGACGTCAAATACCCATTAATCGAGCTGATTCCGTCCTCCATCGTTAAATCAACCATCAGCTTTAACGTGAAAATTTTTTATCCTCTTGGTAAGGCCCCATCTCTTCTCTAAAACGATGTCTGGAGACGGCTTCGAGCCACTTTTGGAGCCTGTTTACAAGGGTAGAGGCTTGACGGACCCAATTAACACAGCGGAGGACAAATGGAACCTGTTACCGGCTTTTTTGAAGGTGAAAGGTCTTGTTAAACAGCACTTGGATTCGTACAACTATTTTGTGGATGTTGATTTGAAGAAGATCATTGGAGCTAACGAGCGTGTTCTTTCGGACGTGGATCCGGACTTCTACTTGAAGTACCTGGACATAAGAGTTGGATACAAATCAAAATCAAAGGGCCAGCTAGAGATCATCTTGCCTCCTCATGAATGCAGACTGAGAGACTCGACGTATTCGGCTCCCATCTATGTGGACGTGGAATACACAAGAGGAAGAAAGATCATCATCCACCGGGACTTGGAGATTGGTAGAATGCCGATCATGTTGAGATCAAACAAGTGTGTACTTGACGGCAAGTCAGAAAAGGAGATGGCTGTTTTGAACGAGTGTCCCCTAGATCCCGGAGGATACTTCATTGTGAACGGTACAGAAAAGGTGATTCTCGTTCAGGAACAGTTGAGTAAGAACAGAATCATTGTGGAAGCAGACGAAAAGAAGGGCATAGTGCAGGCCTCGGTGACATCTTCAACCCATGAGCGAAAATCAAAGACCTACGTCGTGACGAAGAACGACAGGATCTACTTGAAGCACAACTCTGTCTCGGAGGAGATCCCAATTGTGATCGTCCTCAAGGCGGCGGGAATCGTCTCAGACCTGGAAATCCTCCAATTGGTCTGCGGTTCAAACCCAACTTATCAGGACATTTTTGCCGTCAACTTCGAAGAGGCATCTAAATTGGGCGTGTACACAAAGAAGGAGGCTTTGGAGTACATTGGTAGAAAGGTGAAAACCATCAGAAGGCTGAACGCGCCAAAATTAACCCCATTGCAAGAGGGTATAGAAGCCATCGCAACAACATTGATTGCCCACTTGTCCGTCGAAAACTTGGACTTTAGAGAAAAGGCCCTCTACATAGCAATGATGACAAGAAGAGTCATCATGGCAATGAACAACCCAAAGTTGGTTGACGACAGAGACTATGTGGGTAACAAGAGGTTGGAACTCGCGGGTCAATTGATGTCCCTACTATTCGAGGATTTGTTCAAAAAGTTCAACAACGACTTCAAGATGAACCTAGACAAGATCTTGAAGAAACCAAGCAGAACTAGCGAATTCGACGCCCTACTACACATCAACATACACTCCAACAACATCACCACCGGTCTTAACAGAGCCATTTCAACCGGTAACTGGTCTTTGAAGCGTTTCAAGATGGAGAGGGCCGGTGTCACTCATGTTCTCTCAAGATTGTCATATATCTCCGCCTTGGGGATGATGACAAGAATCTCGTCACAATTCGAAAAGTCACGTAAGGTCAGTGGTCCAAGAGCACTTCAACCCTCTCAATTTGGTATGCTATGTACTTCAGATACCCCTGAAGGTGAGGCGTGTGGTTTGGTGAAAAACTTGGCCTTGATGACCCACATCACAACCGATGACGAGGAGGCCCCTATCAGAAAATTGTGCTATATCTTGGGTGCTGAAAATATCAATATAGTGGACTCTTCCATTCTACACTCCAAAGGTACCTATGGCGTTTATCTGAACGGTACCTTGGTGGCCATCACCAGATATCCAAACACTTTTGTCACAAAATTTAGAAAGCTGAGAAGAACAGGCAAGATCAGCGCCTTTGTCTCAATTTATACAAACGACCATCACAATTCCGTCCACATTGCTGCAGATGGTGGTAGAATTTGTCGTCCGTTGATCATCATCGAAGATGGCCAAACAAAAGTTCAGGCCGAGCACTTGCTCAAATTGAAGAATGGCGAGTGGGGGTTTGATGACTTCCTCAAAAACGGGCTGGTGGAATACTTGGATGTCAACGAAGAGAACGATTCCCTTATTGCATTATACGAAAAGGACATAGATACAAAATTAACCACCCATTTGGAAATAGAACCTTTCACGGTTTTGGGGGCTGTTGCCGGGTTGATTCCATACCCACATCATAACCAATCGCCAAGAAATACATATCAATGTGCGATGGGTAAGCAGGCAATTGGTGCTATCGCTTACAACCAATTTAGAAGAATCGATACCTTGCTCTACTTGATGTGCTACCCCCAACAACCAATGGTGAAATCTAAAACAATTGAATTGATCCAGTATGATAAATTACCGGCCGGCCAGAATGCTGTTGTTGCAGTGATGTCTTACTCCGGTTACGATATCGAAGATGCTCTTATTTTGAACAAATCCTCCATCGATAGGGGTTTCGGTAGATGCCAGGTCTTGAGAAAGAACACTGCAATTCTCAAAAGATACCCAAACCATACCAAGGATATTCTTGCGGGTAAGAAGTTGAAGGAGAATGGGGAGTCCATTTGGCAACATAATGCATTGGATGTGGATGGTCTGGCGGAGGTGGGGATGAGAATTCAAAGTGGCCAAACTTACGTCAATAAATGCGTGCCAATGAATTCAAGCGAATCGGTTGTCAACCCACAAATCCAGCAATCCCAGGTCCAACAACAGCATAGAGATCAGCCGATGATTTACAGGGCACCGGAGCCATCCTACGTCGATCAGGTGATGATGTCTGTTAGTGACAACGATCAAGCCCTTATCAAGGTCTTGTTGAGACAAACTAGAAGGCCAGAATTGGGTGATAAGTTTTCTTCCAGACACGGTCAAAAAGGTGTTTGTGGCTTGATTGTTCAACAGGAAGATATGCCATTCAATGATCAAGGGATAACGCCGGATATTATCATGAACCCACACGGTTTCCCTTCCCGTATGACGGTGGGGAAGATGTTGGAGTTGGTTTCGGGTAAGGCGGGTGTTCTGGATGGTTCCCTACAATATGGTACTTGTTTTGGGGGTTCCAAGTTGGAAGACATGTCCGAAATCTTGGTTCAGCATGGGTTTAACTATTCAGGTAAGGATATGTTGTATTCCGGTATTACCGGTGAGGCATTGGAAGCATACATCTTTTTCGGGCCAATTTATTATCAAAAATTGAAGCATATGGTTTTGGATAAGATGCACGCCAGAGCCAGGGGTCCAAGGGCCGTTTTAACGAGACAACCAACGGAGGGTAGATCAAGGGATGGTGGTTTAAGATTGGGTGAAATGGAGAGAGATTGTGTTATTGCATACGGTGCATCGCAGTTATTATTGGAGAGATTGATGTTGAGTTCGGATGCGTTCGATGTCGATGTTTGTAACAAGTGTGGTCTCATGGGTTACTCCGGTTGGTGTCCAACGTGTAAGACAAGTGAAACAATGATCAAGATGACGATTCCTTATGCTGCCAAGTTATTGTTCCAGGAATTGATCTCAATGAACATTGCACCAAGATTGAAGTTGGGTGACGTTTTCTAAACCAAGATTAATTATATTAATATAGGTATAAACTAAAGATTATTAGACTTTAATATTAATCAAACGTAAACGTTAACTATTCTACCATGAGGCTTGATTTTCAAGCAGCAGAACTTGCCATTATTTGTTTCGAAGGGATCAACGTTTTGACCGTGGTAAACATTAACTCTGGAGCATTGAGTTATTATTAGTTCCTCCAGGGACTCCATTTTTGTCAATAGCATATCGACACCGGCTCTTGTGACCCTGATACAACCCTTGATGGAAATAGATCTCAACTTTGTCAATGAGGACAATTCATACAAGGAGTAATCACTAACCGCGGACCCACAAAAAGAGAGATTCAACTTCTCCAAGTGGTGTAGCCCACTACCAATGAGTTTCAGGGATACATCGGTCAACATGCAGCAGAATGTCAAATCCAATTCCTTTAACTTGATACAAACCAGACCCACGACTTCAATGACTTTGTCACTTAAGAAGGTGCAATCACCCAAATTCAATCTTTCCAGGGAGCAACTGGTGGCGCTGAGCCACGTCAAAAACCCACCATCGGTGATTGTAGTGCAACGGGTCAGATCAAGGGATTTCAACCTGTTGAAACCCTTTTCCCCAATGTATTTCAGAGATATATCTGTTAGGTACTTGCAGTAACCTAGGTTGAGCTCCTCCAATTGAAGGCAACCGTACCCGGGAGTATCCCCGCCCATGATTCTAATGATAACGTCATCTTTAACCTTACGGCAGTTACTCAAGTCCAACTTTTGGATTGATCTGGCGGCCACGGACAAATCCATGATTGCCATGGCGGAGATATTCCAATTGTTCTTCATCCTAAGCTCTTTTATACACCCTGATATCCCTATTTCGTTGATTAAGTAACTGAAACCTGCATCTGTTATGTGATAACAATTGGTCAAGTCGATCACCTCAGGTCTGGAACCGACAAAGTTTGTTATTTTGACGATGGCCTCATCATTAACTCCTTTACACCAGGGGGTCAAATCCAACACCTTCATCAAGCAGTTCGACAGATACACCAATTGCTTCCATCTTGAGCACACCCTCGAGATTTTCATCAAAGTTGGCAAATCCAAGAACTGGAATACTTTCAAGACGATAGAATCCGGTAGAGGCCCCACGTTCAACACTGACGACCTTCTTCTACCGTTATTGATGCTGTTCAACCTCAACCGATAATCGTGGGGGGTATAATGGAATGAGGACCTGGAAAAGGTTGAAAATCGGTGCAATGATCCCTTTGATGGGTTCATAGGCGGTAAGGTGTATAGCTGGGGAGGTGGTTCTCTCGAGTCGTTTTTTTTGGGCTGTGATTGGTCCAGTGGGGACTCAATTGGGGAATTGTCACCTTCATCCTGTTTCTGTTTGTCTGCTGTGGTTGAAAATGAAAAACTCTTGAAGCTCACCGCAGGCTCAAAAGTTGGGGTTGGGGTTGCAACGTTGGTTGTTGAGGACACGGGATCCACTTCCACACTGAATTCATAGACGCTGTCTCCTGGATTGCTATTATTAAAATTGAAAGATTTGAACTTGTCATCGGAAAACGTTGAATCCGGCTCGTGTGTGGAATCCAGAGAGGCCCCTCTTGATTTGTTGAGTTTTGTTCTTGCGGAGGCGGTCTTCTTCATGTCGGCCATGATCGAGGGGTATTTTTGGCAGATTGTGTCCAAAGTGGAGTCTCTCAGGATGAGCACCTCGCAATCGCTGATGGCTCTGATGCCCGCGGATCTTGGCTCTAAACAGTGGCCATTGAGGGTACTCAAGAAGGCAAACTCGCCGAAATAGTCCATTGGGCCTAACCTAGCCACGAGGGCGTTTTCTTTGATCACCTCCACCTCTCCGTAGACGATGAAGAAGATGTCTCTGCCAAAGTCGCCTTCGTTAAAAATAACCTCCATTGGGCGGTAGATGAGGACCTCAACGGCCAGTGCTAGGTCATGGAGCACGTCGCCAGACAAGGTCTTAAAAATGGCCAAATTGCATAGAAACTCCCTTGTTGAGATGGAATTGTCGATGGTGAACGTGGCCGCCTTCTGCAGGACATTGGAACTCACGAGGTGAGTGTCCACGGGCAGCGGCGGCACCGACGGCCCCGGTATGGGATCATGGTCGTTGGCCAGAAGCGACAGGCTCATCGTGCCACTCACCGTCTTGCGCATATCGGTGGGCAGCGGTGGAGGCTGGATGGAACCCCGCTGGGAGGGAACGGTGAGCTTGGACACCTGCTTGCGCTTCTCCTGCATGGCCAGCCGCTCTTGTCCCTCATCCCTGATGCTCCTCTCGATCTTCGGGTAATCCTCCAGCACACAGGAGAGGGCATCCTTGGTTAGAACACCCAACAGCACCTTGGTACGGGCCACCACCGTGGCAGTCCTGGGCCGGTTGAAGAGGATCCCAATCTCACCGAAGAAGGATCCCTCGGTCAATTCGGCATAGGTCGCCTCACCGTCGGTCGACGTCACGCCCACTGAACCTCTCAAAATCCAGTACATGGCCTTGGAGGGCTCCCCCTGCTTGACGATGTACTCCTGCGGTCGATACTGAACCAGCCGAAGGGACGTGGCCAAGGCCTGGAAAAATGTGGTGGGCGCCTTATTGAAGAGAGGAAAGGTCTGCAGTCGGTGGAGAAGCTCGGGAGGGATGTTGGGCCTCCTTCGCTTGTGGGTGGACCTCTCCTCTGACAACGGCGAGGTTCGTGGGGGTTGGAAATGCCGCATCAAACTGGTTACTCTTGTGGTGAAGGTGATTGCCTCAGGTTATTTTTTTCCTCCATTTGTCGAGAAATTGGAGGTGCAGGTTGCGAACAATTTTCGACCGCAGGTTTCCCCTGCATATCGAAGAAAGTGAATGATGCGGGAAAAGGCGGAGTACATTAGAGATAAACAAGTTTACAAATCAAGGAGAGAATCAAAGTTGGGGGCGACGGGGGCCGGGGCGGTCGAGGTTTTGGCGCTCTTCAAGAGATCCCCAAAGATGTCGTCCTTAGGTTTGGACTGGATGCCGATTGTGGTTGCAGGGGGCTGTGAAGGTGCATATGTTGGGGCCTGGGCTGGGGCCGATGCACTCTGGTAAGTGTTGTAGGTGGTATTGGCGGCGGGTGTGGTTGTGGTTGTGGATGGTCCGCCCAGGTCCAAGAGATCCAAGAGATCGATATTACCGGTGGTGGTGGCCCCACCGTTGGATTGGGCCACGGGAACAGCGGTCTGGAAATCGTCGAAGTCGTCGTCATCGCCTGCCTCGGCCGGGAAGCCGTTGCCGCAGTGGGCGTTGACCTGGGTTGTTTCCACCGTGGCGGTGGCGGTGGCGGTGGCGCCTGCAGGGATTGGGTTGGTCCTGTTGGGCTCGATGTCGTACTCCTCAAACCCGCCGGTGCCGCCTGCTCTTTGCTCCTCATAGCGCTGGCCATACACACCCCCGTCTCCAAAGACCCTTGTTTCGTAGCCATCGTTTCCGGAGGCGGAGGCGGAATATGCTCCCGTCGAGGAGGAGACGGCGCCAAACTTCTTCGCGTTGTCCTTTGCCTTCTTTCTTTCCATTCGGATCAGGTTCTCATCGTTCAACAATGCAGACAACTCCCTCGATCTGTTTCTCACATTGATCCCCTGGTCCACACCCTTGGAGTCAATATAATGGAAACTCTTCAACATCGTCACCAACGCGACGTTGGCCCGGGCATCGTCCACAAACCGCTCCGAGCCGTTCTTCACCAAATATTCCATCAAGACAAGGGCCTTGTAAATCTGTCTCCACTCTCTCACAGACTTCTCCGTGAATCTTCTAAAGATCATGTTGCAGATCTCCTCTCTGTCTCGGTAATTGAACGTGGCTCTCGCAATTGTCGACATCAACGTTGTCGACGCCCCCCACGGTTCATTGTTTGTGGCTTCTCTCACTTTGGCCTCCACGTCCGTGAGATTCAACATCGCGTTCTGGGCCTTCCGCACGTAGGACTTCATCTCCCACAGCGACAAGTTGTTCATCGTCTTACCCAATTGGTCCATGGTTTGTGGTGTTTGATGAGAGGGTCAACATGGAGGGGAAAATTTCCCTCACTTTGCGCAGTCACAGACCGCTGCGTTCGTCTGTGATTGTGCGCAAGCCGGCGAGCATTGAGACAACCAACCGAACGAAGTGAGGAAGTGAGTGGGTACTGCAAACTGCTGCAACAGGAGTATCCTTGAGTTGTACGATTAACCCGATTGATCCATACTCTTAGGGATCCTGAAACGGCGGTTACGTAATCGTCCTGATGACGGCCTCTGGTTGTTAGTGGGTGATGCTGACGTGATTTGCTGGTGGACGAGGTCAATTGAGCAGTGCCGGAGTTGAGTAAAATCCTGTGGACCGAAGAAAGCTGGTGAGCAGCTATCTTCCTAAGAGGAGAAGATCAGACCAGCTTGGAGGGAACAGTTGAGAAATGACATGATAAAATCTTACCATTAAACAAATGGCAGTGGAAGATCCCGATTCTTGCGTCAGCAAGTCTATTTGTTTGTTTCAGATGCTAATACGGTCTTATCTCCAAAACTTCTTTGCGCTCCTCCTTTGGACCATCTGCTGAGGAAATATGATCACTGATAGGTAGGATGTGGGTTTCTAAGAAGTGAGATGCACAAATCTATGCGTTTCATCTCGAATTTGCGGCAATTCTCATCCACTGGTTATCTGAGCTGAGCGTTTCGCAAGGCAAAGACGCTAATTCAGTTCAACTGAAAGAAGAGGGTTCAAGGTGTTCATATAGTGCGAGAGTGATATCTTTTGGAATTTACACAACAGGTTTTATCATGAACGCCCATTTATATCTACAATTGACTTCAAGATTGACCCCGGCTCCACACTGTCGATGTCAAAATAACGAGCCCAGAAAGTCCGTGACGCTCACCTTGTTGGTTTGCTGGTTGTGAATGGACCATGGGCAAAGGAACAAATTGCTATGAATGAATTTTCTCGTTACGCATCTGTTGCTCGTGAATGGATTATCCACAACCTCACTTCTTTAGGTTGCTAATTCAGCTTTGTTTTTGAGTGGACCACTCACAGCCTCGGTTCGTTCGTTTGCTCGTGTTGAATTAGGTTCGATTAGTATAAATAAAAGTATAACAAAATAAAAGGTAAAAGAAAGCTCGATGGAGGCATTTTCGATTCTACCGCACCTACCCCCACGCCTCCATCTCACTAATAGACCGAGATGTAGTTGTTGATCTTGTCTCTTTGGTTCTGAGAAATACACTCGGCAATCCACGTGATGTTTCTAATCTCCTGTTCCTTCGACTTGATCAAGGCCCAGATGGTGGAATAGGTGAATTGCTGGGTGAAGGCGTTCCTGTTCAAGCTCATTTCATACTCGTAGAGGTTGTCCTCCAAAGACTTCTCGTTGAAGAAGCCAGAGTAAGGCCCCACGGATTGAATTGTCATCTTCAAGTTCTCCAAGTCGGAGCCTGTGGAGAGATGATATTGCAGCGACGATTCACTCAACAACCCAATCGATGGCAACATCTTCGACTTGTCCTGGGGACTCAACTCCGTGTCCAAGGAGTTGATGCAGATGTTGATGGCCCTCTTGTCAGCCTCGAACGTGAGCAACCGGTCCATGATCTCGTCACTTGGGTTCGCCAACTGGGTCGAGCACCATTGGGCGAAATCCTCCAAATAAGCCTTGTAGAGACAGTTTCTGATGATTTCTATGTTCAAGTCGTCCAAATCATCGACCGAGATCGAATCGTTGAAGTACTTCGCCAAGGGAGTATCGATCAAGACCGCCTCGTAGAGGGAGTCCAAATCAGTTGCAATGGACAACGTTGGTAACGTGTCAAACCACCCCAGGGGATGGCATCTCTTCAAGATCTCGCCCCTGTCTCTGTTGTGGATCGTACCGGTGATCATCAACGCAACGTTATCAATCATATACCCGTATGTGATGTAGTCCATGAACTGGGACAACGGGTAGGCCGCCTGGGACCTCAAGTATTGGAACTGCTGAACAAGCTGGGTGTTCAATTTGCTCTCCAGCAACCCCGTCGACAGCGAAGTGTTGATATCCGCCAAAACACCCTGATAGTCCGTTGCTGATAGCTGTAATTTCAGATCCTCGAGGTTGTCGCATTGGGTCAAGTTCGCATACTGGGACGTTGTCAAAAGCGAGTTCTTGTGGCCTCTTGCAACGGCCTCAATGTACCCGTTCTCAATGTTGAAGAATAGACCCTCCATGTTGAAGAAGAAGGTGTGTGTCGTCGAGTGTGGCCAATTTGTTCCCCTTACCTAATCCAGTGGGACCAGTAAATTCGCGCTGTCCCCAGTAAACTTCCCCCACCCCTGGGCCCTCCGGGTGGCTGCGCGATACTCCTGGGAAGGCTATCATTTACTGCGAAAAATAGCCCGCACCATCATCCTCCTACATCTTCTACTGGAACCACCATGTCGCTGGAGTTGCTATTGGATACCCTCAAGGCGGAGAATATCAAGACCTCGACGAAGACCCACTTGGATACAGCCGCCGGCCATGAAATGGCATCCCAGTATCTGCTGGAGGTGCTCAATTACGATCTGGAGGACCTTGAGGGGGATACTCTAATGGAGGCGATTGGGGAGCTGGACCACCAATCTTCCCAGGTGGCCAAGAAGGCTACCAAGGTGACGCAGACCCACTGGGACACCATTCGCACCGCTCACGACACTGTCGAGGAAACCGTGGCACAATTGACAAAATTGGTCCAAAGAGATCCACCCAAGATCACCACAGGCACTCCGATCGGCACAGGGCCCGCCTCAACAGCGGTGCTGACGACCGCCAACATGGACCCTCTTCTTGCGATTCTAGAGCTGCCCACGCTAACAAACAACCTTTTCAAGATGACAAAATACTCCCAATGTGTTGAGGTGTCATCACTGGTGAAGCGGCTCACCATCCGGTACAACGAGAGCGGGCTGATCCAGCAGGTGTCCCAGGGTGTCAACAGGGAAGTCCAAGGAATGGTTCAATCGTTGATACGGCTTGTGGGGACCAACGTTAAACAGTTGACAATCATAAAGATCGTCTCTCTATTGAAGAGATTGACGAACGACGTGGCGTCCCTGGAGAGGGTCTTTCTGAGACTGCGATACTCGTTCATCATGGGGGAGTTGGACGCCTTGGAGCCCCTGCTGGAGTCCCAGATGGTGGCCAAGTACATCAAGCGGTCGATCGAGGTCATCAGAGAACACTGCTTCCAGACAATGATGACGTTCGAGAGCTTGTTTGACACAAAAAATACCCAACTGCTGGCTTCCTTCATCATGGCCGTCGCTGAACGTCTTGTCGAGGTCATTGCCGACCCCCTCACCAAGGTGGGCGAGGAGAAAGATGGCTTATTACTCCAGTTGGTCTACTGCACCCACAGCTTGAACAGAAGAGGAGGCGACTTCACGGGCGTGATGGCCTCCAGGCTTAGAAACGTGGTGGATCCAGACCATTTCTGGGCCATTGTCGCAAAGCAGCGCAAGGCTATCGCATGATCACCTCCATTGTATAGAATCCCGTATCATGGACCGTTTGTTCTATGCTGAGCATTGGAGCGTTCTGCTCCTCTGGCGCAAAAAATAAGTGGCCTTTATTGTTGTTCTTTCTTAACGCCAGCAGCCACACGGCCATTTGTAAGTGGATTTGAGCGCCATTTTCGGTAGCAGGAACCCCATACTAACATGCACATGATTGCGATCAGTCAATGGAGGTGAAGAGTCGAAATAAGGAAGAAAAAGCGATTAATGACGTCAACTTGAAGGGTAAAGCCAGTGGCATTAGGGCTTATGGGGATACATTGAAGATCTCCAGAAGAGACCCCTCACCGGCCCCTTCCACGGCGTCAGTGATTCTAGATCACACGTTTGCAAGACCTCCCGAGGGATACAAACCCCAGTTTCCATGGAAACGGGTGGGTGCATTCACCGACGCAGATAACCCTCCATCAATGGAGGAGATGATAGACATGAATGCAGGAAACGCAAGCAAGTTGGTGAAATACATCTCGGAAAAGTACTATGCGGATCTCTACTGGAATTGCTCCCTGGTGATCGGTATGTGCTCCTCAACTTGGTTGATGTCCTACTTGGGGTGGGGGATATTCTTCTCCTTCGGTATGGTGTCCCTCTTTGGGTTTTCTATCTACAGGGCCGAATTCAGAAGATTTAACGTTAACACAAGAGACGACATGCAGAGAATTTATTCCGCAGATCATTTGGACCAACGACTGGAGTCAATGCATTGGTTAAACAACTTCTTGTCGAAATTCTGGGTGATCTACATGCCCGCACTGTCGGACATGGTGATCAGCTCTACAAACCAGGTCCTGGCCACCGTCGAACCACCGCCACCAATCGACAAGTTGACTTTGGATGAATTCACCCTCGGTACAAAGCCACCAAAGGTGGACTCAATCAAATCCTTCACAAAATTGGGCCCAGACCTCTACCAAATGGACTGGGATTTGAATTTCACCCCTAATGACACCTCGGATATGACCGCAAATGAATTGAAGAATAAGGTGGCTCCAAAAGTCGCTCTCGGTATCAGAGTCGGTAAGGGATTCGTCGGGGCATCATTGCCTGTCCTAGTCGAAGATATGACGTTCAAGGGTTTGTTAAGAATCAAGTTGAAGATCGGTGACACATTCCCCCACATTGATCTTGTCTCAATCTGTTTCTTGGAACAACCTACAATCGATTACGCCTTGAAACCCGTCGGTGGTAACACCTTTGGTATCGACATCATGTCAATTATCCCGGGGTTGTCATCATTTGTTAATGGCTTAATTCATTCCAATTTAGCCCCAATATTGTATGCTCCAAACTCACTCGACATCGATGTTAATTCCATCATGGAGGACGCAATCCCCTCCGCTATCGGCGTTCTAGCCGTCAAAATCAGGGGAGCAGAATATCTTAACGATGACGATGAGGTCATCATTAACCCATTTGTCCAATACGGTATTGAAGGCTCGACTGGAAAGGACAAATTGACCACCGATATCAAGGCCAATACCACGATACCAGTATTCAATGACGTACAATACCTGTTGATTAACAACCTCCAAAAAAGAATGTATTTCCAGTTGTTCAATTTGGAAAAATCGGGTGAATCCCAGCAAATTGCCGAATGCTATTTTGAATTGCAAGATCTTCTCCAAAATCACGATATGGCTCTAATTGAAACAAAATTGACTCACAATAACAGAAACATAGGTAAGCTGGTCTATGATTTGGTCTGGTTCCCGGTTTTGGAGTCCCCCGAGGCCCAAGACGAATCTCCAGAGGAAATGAAGTTGAAACAACCAGAATCGGATACCGGTATCTTTGAATTTAACCTATTGGCCGCGAGAGATCTTGACAGCTCTAAGTCTTTGTTGAACAAATTGTCCACCTACGCTGAAATCTACATTGATGATGAATTGTTGACGACAAGTAGATTGGCAAAGGGTACAAACAATCCGGAGTTCAAATGTAAGTTGGAGAAACTGATTAACTCAAAGGCCACAACCAGCATCAAGATTTTGATCAAGGATATCTCATCCTTTGGCGAAACAACCATTGCGGAATATACGGCCGCCTCCTTATCGGAGCTGATCTTCATTTCAACAAAAAAGTCCCATCGTCTCAAATTCACCGAAGGTTTGGGTCAATTCAAATTTGCCACAGTGTGGAAGCCTTTACCATCGATTTCATTGCATGACGATGTCTCCTTCATTCCACCTATTGGCACCTTGAGATTGCACGTCGTTAGTGCCAAGAATTTGCCAAGTATGGAAACCCTCGGTACCATCGACCCTTATGTGCAGATTTTATCTGGTGGAGTAATCAAGGCGGAATCAGATGATGTCAAAGACACTTTGAATCCGAAATTTGGAGATGTGTTTTATATTTCCCTTCAATCCCCTAACGAGAGGGTTAAAATCAGAATTATGGACCTCCGGTCCGGTGGCAAAGATAGGGAAATTGGATCTCTTAATCTGGATTTGAAGAAATACTTTGAAAACAAGGACAACCAGAACAAAAAGGTCCGTTTGGAAGGCCAGCTTACCAGAAATGGCCGCTCAACTGGTTCAATTTCATATTTCTTATCTTACTACCCACTTCTACCGTGTTATTCTCACAGGGAAATCAAGAATATTTTGGCCAATGATGACGGTGATGATCAACTGGAAGACCTGGACGAATTGGAAGAACAGGCCAAATTCTTGGAGGATTATAAGAAACATCCGGACGATTATGAATGGGTCGAGGAGCCCATTATTAATAACCAATTGGTTGCAAAGGGTAAGATCATGTTGTCTATACAAGATGCTCTTAAATACAAGAGTGGTGTTTTGGGGATTAATCTGATCAGGGGTTCAATTAAGCAGAAGTTTGGTTTTATTCAAGCCTTAATTGATGATAGAATGTATCCGGACTTTGTTTCCAGACAAGCGAAAAATGGCCAATTCAAGTCTCATTCAGGTGATGCGTTCATTAGAGATTTGGAGAATTCCATTGTCACTTTGAGACTCACGAAGAAGGAGAAGGTTGCTAACAAGTCCGAGATCATTGCCATTTGCCCCGAACCATTCAAGGTTGTTGATTTATTGAACAATGGTTATGACAATGTTTTTAAGGTGGACATTGGTGGTAATGTTATTGAGTTCATGTTTGAATACATTCCTTCGGAAGTGGGGATGTCAGCTCATGATTCCGTCAGCGATACTGGTCTCATGACTTTGAAATTGATCAAGGGTATCGATTTGCCATCGGCAGATTCCAATGGGTATTCCGACCCATTTGCTAGTGTCATGCTCAACGACAAGGAGTCTTTTAAGACTGCGATTATCAAGAAGACGCTTAATCCCGAATGGAACGAAACTACCACTCTTGTCATCAAATCAAGGGAAAGAGCAAACTTTTCAATTGTTGTCAGCGATTGGGATAGAGCCGGTAAAAATGACTTATTAGGTACAGTTGCCTTCAGCTTGGAGAAGATGAAGATCAACCAGAATGAAAACTGGGTTCTTCCATTGGACTCCGGTAAGGGTGAGCTTGTTTTTGAAACCAAGTTTGTTCCAGGTTACATCAGACCTGGTTTGGGGGTTGCTACGAACCCCGATTCGCTGCTTAATCTTGCCGACCCATTAGGTACAGCGCTGAACATTGGGGGTCTGGGTGTTGGTGCAGCTGCTGCCATTGGTGGTATGGGTATGGGTGCAGCCGTGAATGTTGGCGGTGAAGCGTTGAACGTGGCGGGTGGCATAACCTCCGGGGCCACTGGAGTTGCTGCCGGGACCCTGGGCGCAACCGGTGGTTTGTTCAAGAAGTTAACCCATCAGGAGAGCAATGGTAATGGATTATCGAAGAAACCGTCGAATTCCACCTTCAAGCTGACTCAACCAAAGTTTAACCATTCCAAGACTCCTTCTATTGGGGGCAACTCCCACATGGGTTTGGCCAGCATCAGATCGTCTATGGATGTGAACAGTATCAACACGGAAACCTTCAATGGCTCCAATGTGTTGCATGGAAGGTTGTCAATTTTGAAGATGATCTCAAGTGTTCCTGAGAATGGATCTGCATACCAGCTCAAGGTGGGAATGCTTTCCTCTTCCCAAAGAAGCAAGACTCTATTCAAGACAAAGTCTTGCAAGGTCAACAAGGGCGAGATTGACTGGAATGAACAATTTGCCTTTAAATGCGACCCTCAGGGCACCCTAGTTTTTGAATTGAGACAACATCACATGCTTGGAAAGGACAGGGTTGTTGCACATGACAAGTTAAGTCTGGGTGAGGTTGTGGGTCTCAAGGAAAATTACACCTTGAGAACAGAAGCAGGTGATCTTATTCTCAATTTCAACTACGGCATCTCTCATTAATTATGACTCTCTTTCTTCAGCCCTCTAACTTCCACAAGTTTACTCCACTTCTCCTCGTGTTTTACTTGGTTTTCGTTGATGTGATTTGTATTTTTGTTCACTTGTATTCGGTAGTGCAAACTACGAAAAAAAGGTATTTAACTAAATGAAAAGTTTTTAATCAAAGGCCACACAGAAGAGCCATACCGTCAGGTTGCACACTCAGATTTTTACGCAAATCTGATCCTGCTGATTGACATTTAACCAAGATTTAAACCAAGAGCCGTCACTTACGTAATCTTACATTGATTTCAACCGTCAAAAAAACTCAAGGCTCAAATCATCAACGACACGTCTCCTCTTGTGAATATGCAATCTCAGGTTCCAATTCCAGCAACCAGGGCACCAGAAGGCGCACAACGTATGGCACCACAAGGTCCAAGCAAGGATCCGATTGCAGTTGCGGTTGCCACTGCTTTGAGATACAACAGGGAGTTGAAGCAAAGACCAGGTATATTGACCAACACAAAGAACAGAACGGACTTTTTCCGTTTCAAGAGGTTCGAGAGGGCCATTCTGAGTGAAGAATACAGGAAAAAACAGACGGCGCAACAGTTGCCGGTGGTGGAAAGTAAAGAACAAGTTCAAAAGGTGTTCATTCAATTGATTCAGAATCAGCTCGTGTTGCCTGTGAATAAGTTAAAGACAAAGGAGTCGAGAAGTAGAGGGGTTTCAATTGATAAAAAGACCCCCGGGTTGGAATTGACCAATAAGGCGGGTTTGCAGGGAGACGAATATTACGTTTGGAATTTCGAGCCACCAAACCCATATTTGTTTCTTTACACCATTGGGGCAATTGTGGTGGTATTTGGGGTCATTTTGTTCCCATTGTGGCCAATTTGGATGAGAAGAGGTGTGTGGTATTTGAGTAATTTGGCCTTAGGCTTCATTGGAGTGTTTTTTGGTGTTGCCTTTGTGAGGTTAGTGATATACCTCATCACTTTAGTTGCAATGAAGGATCAATTGTGGATCTTCCCAAATTTGTTTGCAGATTGCGGTGTTTTGGAGAGTTTCAAACCGTTTTACGAGTGGACTAATGCCAAGAAGGGCAAGAAGGGCAAGAGGGACAAGAAGGGCCAAACCAACCCAGCTGATGCCAATACTCCAGTCAAGGAAACCAAACCTGTTTCTACGGGGGTCTCCAGTAGCACTGATGCAAAAAAGAGAGTGGCCACTGTTGAAGACGTCGAGGAGTGACTTTATAGAGTTTAGTTACTGAGCAAACGAGCTGTCACGTGACACTGTCGGAGGGGGATCCTATCTATCTTCACCATCTTCACCTTAAATTAAGGCAATTCACGCGTAGAAATAGTTTTATAGGGCTTCGATGGAGTTCTTTGATCGAAAATCATTGATTTGATGATCTTTTGGAAGGACAGCAGTTGATTCTGAGATTGCCTTCTGTGCTAATAGTTTTTAAGTTACCAGTTGTCAATATCCATATGACATCCTCTACACAGAATACAGCTCGTATTAAATGCCATCTATGGATACAAATTTAATCGACCTCTGTCATAAATAAATCATTGACCCCTCAGTTGTAGGCCTGCTTTGGGAATGGGTAAGATGGACCAATCTCTTGGATGGACAACTTAGCCAACCAGTGACCCATATCAACATTAGTGGCCAAATCCTTGCCTTGAACCAAACCGGCGGTAAAACCAGCAGCAAAGGCATCACCAGCACCGTTGGTGTCAGCAATCTTGGAGGAGTCCAAAACGTGAACAGGGAATTGCTTGGTGGTGTATTGCTGGGTGTTAAAGTCGTAAGCAACGGTCAAAGTGGCATCGGTACCTTGGGTGAAGATGACGGTTCTAGGCTTCTTGGTGTTAACCTTTGGCAAGGCAGCAACGTGCTTAGCAACTTCAACAAGGTCACCGGTGCCCAAAGCATGTGCCTCAGCGTAGGCAGCAGCCTCGGATTCGTTACAGATGATGTAATCCGTGTATGGAACAACTTGTGCCAATGGGTCCTTGAAGAATTGTGGGATGAATGGGGCAGAGAAGTTCAATATGAAATCCTTGTTGGTTTCAGCAGCGTGCTTACCCAACAATTCAATCGCATCAGGAGAAACGGTCAAGTGGAAACCACCGATGTAGAACACCTTACCAGCCTCGACGTTGGCCCAGTTTTCAGGCTTTTCCAAGTGAGATGGCTTGAAGTGGTTGGCGGCAGCCAAGTCGGTAACCAGGGATCTGTTAACACCGTTAATCAAAGCGGCACACTTACCCGTGGCAACATCTTCTTGGACCATGTAGGAGGTGGTCAAACCCACGGATTTGTTGGCTTCAATCAACTTATCGGCGTAGACGTCCTTACCAACGGAACCAAAGTACAAGACAGAGCTTTCTGGCAAAACGTATTGAGCACCTCTAGCCGTGTTTTGGGCAGCACCACCAGCAACCAATTTGACACCGTCCATTTGGAGCACCTCTTGGAAGATTGGCATGTGCTTTTCTTCAACAAGAATCGCATCGTTTTCTTTCAAGCCGTACTTGTCCAAGTAAGACTTTTCAACATCAACTTGCAAGTCCAATAATGGGTTTCCCAGACAGATCAAATCGTAAGCCATTTCTAATTAATTGGTTTAAGAAGAGGAAGAGTCGTTTGGACACCATGTGAAATTTTTGAAAGAACAAAATTTTCAGAACGTTGGAGAGGTTAAAATTAAGATGAACTCAGGAAAAGTGGAGAAGAAGGCCCCGGATATCAAAAGAAAACAAATCTTCAAACCATTACTTTCTAATCCTTACACTCCGCGTCAAGTTTGGACCAAAATTGATCCTTCTACGCAAACTTTAATCTTGGAATCATTGACAAATAAGGTTTTGCCGCCTATTGCAAGGTGGTACATGCTATCACCGGATGATCAGGAGAAGGAGCTTGATAAGGAGGCTAAAGATCCATCGTATACAATTTTCCGCGACAGAAAATACCTTGTTTGCGGTTATAATTGCATCATGGAAGCGTTGGAATCACAGGTTAAGACTAATATAAGGAAAAATCCGATCAAGCAAGGTGTTCTATTTGTTTGTAAGGCGGATATGTCATCTCCTTTATTATATCAACATTTACCAATGCTTTGTGCACTTTCGGGTGTCAAGTTGGTCCAATTACCAAGGAATTCATCATCAAAATTGTCTAAGGCTTTGAACTCCAAATCATCTGATGAGTTCATGGTGCTTGTCTATGATGACTTGATCCAAGAAAACAAGGAAATTTCCAGGGTTGTCAATGAATTGGAAGATACAAATGCTGGGATACTGGAGCATTTGCAAAACCCCAAATTGGATATGAATATTAAATTTCAGTTAGTGGATGCCCCTATCAAGAGTAAAAAGCAGTAGACACATCAATCACATCGTTTGTATGAAACTTTTTTAAGCACAGCAAGCTCAACATCGATGACAACATATTATTCAATTGTGGATAAAGGGTATTAATGGTTATGATAGAATTCGGATTCTTAAAGGAGATCCATTTCTCCTTATATCTTACACCCTGCCGCATTCACGCAAGTGCTAATAGCATGGCAGCATTCGTTGGCTCATATACGAAAGAGCCAAAGAAGTCATTATTTGTGATGAAAGCACCCATTGCTGTGTGT
Source organism: Saturnispora kantuleensis (assembly GCA_030557035.1). Classification (NCBI taxonomy): domain Eukaryota; kingdom Fungi; phylum Ascomycota; class Pichiomycetes; order Pichiales; family Pichiaceae; genus Saturnispora; species Saturnispora kantuleensis. The sequence goes on along the minus strand of JAKTVD010000037.1, from coordinate 43,929 downwards.
GCACAGGAATTAGTGGAATTAGTGATGAATCCATCATGAGCGGGTGTATATCCGTCACATATTAGGGCTTTACTAAAGCTTATGAGTTGGAATCTTCGATATTAGCTTTTCAAGTTGAAACAATGGAATACATAATTGAACAATGTTCATTTTTAAACAGAATCAAAAGAGTTTGTTTCCTCCTTGATCAACCGTACAATTGATGTAATTTTGCTGAGCAATGCTTTTCGTTGGGAAGAAGGCTCATTAAAATATATCATTCCACATTTGAACACCCACTGGATCCCTTTTCAATTTCTACATCTCTATACAACATTTCATCATCCCGAAGGATTTATAAAACACTCTTACTAATATTGTAAACTTTTTTGAACAAATTGACTCCAATTTTCGATCTACTTCTAATATTGGAAGCCAATTGTTTAACAACCAATTCGTTTATCCCGCTGCGCGGACCCCATTGGGGTAATGTATTCAAATCATTTGGCATTCCCATTGATTTCAAATGGGGCAAAAACTTCAATGTTCCCCTGTATAAAAACGATCTTTGTGGTCCCGGCACATCCAAATACCATTGTGGACGGCCAAAATTTGTAAGAAAATATAGCAAATGTTTTGCCCTAGTTGTGCCGACATAATTACACTGCGTGTCAATTTCAAACGTGTTTTTCTTCCAATAAGTGTCGGCCAAATTGGACGTCAAAAATACAATGTCCCATTCCCTTCCTTTAGCCGTATGTATTGTGGATAGAGTGATTAAATTCTTCTCCGGAGATGGTTCGTGTAATTGCTTGAAAAATGGAGATTGGTCAAAATTGGCAATGAAGTACTTCAAAAGTTTCTCCTCCTTGGGTTTTGAACGAGAAAGAATTGTAATATCATTGTAAAGATCCATCAATTGATTCTGAACTACAATATCAGGTAATGATTCCAACTTTTTTCTGAAATTTGTCACCGAACACAACTGGATTAAGTTGTAAATGATGGATTCAGGTGAATTGCGATCCAAATTCATATCTATAAGGAAATTCAACAAAGGATCAAATAAGTTCAGCTCACTAGGTCTAAGAACTCCTCGATGGCTTTTCAATGCCGTAAATATACTCTCCCCAAGGGAATCAGAGGCATTTCTTATAGTGATCAATTTGGATGCTCCAACATTCTTCAAATGTGTGCAAACAGAGATCATACTTGTATCATCATGAAGATTATCCATCAATTTCAAAAAATCGACAATTGAAGACAGCGTCGATCCAGCCCACGATTGATCATTTTTGAGAATGGCCACCTGGTATTTATTTTCACGGAAAAAGTAATCGCTGATCTCTTGTATTGACTTGTTGGTGTGCGACAAAATGGCAATATTGCCAGCCTTAATTTCGCCGTTGGAATATTCGATGAGCTTTTCCACCTCGTTATGAATAAACTTCAACTCATCTTGTTCGGAATCAAACTGGGTTCTATAGGGGGTAATTCCAACTTCCTCACTTATTGCAGACTCCATAAGTGTAGTATTAGAATGAAGGGTATTTGTCGCCACTTTGATCAATTTTTGGGGTAATCGAAAAGACGTCTCTAAAACGACATCCTTTCTGTGCTCCACATCATAGAGTTGATCTAATAATCCCCAATTTACCGAAGGTTTTGCACCTTGAAAGCCGTAAATTGACTGATCAATGTCCCCCGATATTGTCAAATGTTTTCCCTTCACAATCGTCTTTAGGAATGTCATGATTATCGATGATACGTCCTGGAATTCGTCGATCATGATGACTTTGCATTTTGGTAGAACATTATCGGGCTCTTCTCTGACAATTTTATCCGCCTCAAGAACACATTTATCGTAAAAGATGCTGTCTTTTGACTTCAATGTTTTGGATCCCATGATGGATGCGAAGTCGTATTTCATCAATTCTTCACAATATTTGTCTCCATTAACATCGATTGCCACCTCCTCACCCACGTCGTATAATTTTCTAACCGTATATGGGTCCATTTTTGATTTCGGATTAAAATGTGACAGATTCGGAACCTTGTTCAATACCAGCTTATAACAGAAGGAGTGAAATGTGCACACACTCAACTGGTTCGCCAGTTGCTCACCGAGGGTGTCCACTATCTTCAATTTGAACTCCTCCACTGTCTTCCTAGAAAAGGAAAACACCTGAATCTCATCTGCCGTCATTCCCTGTGATAACAAAAACGCTAAACGATCCACCAACGTCTTGGTCTTTCCGGCCCCAGGGCCGGCAATAATGTTTAAAAGAGTGTCAATGTCACTGTGGCATTCGACGGCCGCCAGCTGTCCCCCTGTGCATTTGATTTCCACCTCTTCCATAGGATGAATGATGATGCAGTCAAGGTGAAGGTTGATAAATGACGTGTCATTTGATATTATTTCCACTGGAAAAATACCAGTTATATTCAGCGTACTCTTTGCTTACAGTAATACTGATAAAAAGGATGTATCTGGTGTGAAACCTACAGATTTTGTGGGTTTGATTATTAGTTGACGAACTTGCTGAGCATGTTAAATGACCTGCTTCAACCAATGAAGCTATTAAAACGCGGTTTTTACCATTATGTTCCAATAATTTCAACCACCCCACTAGTATTACTTGCACGCGTGTAACTATCTTTCCGCGGCACTTATGACCACCATTATAGGCTGTTGTCAATTAAAGCGTGAAAAAATCAGTCTGATGCGAGAATGGCCCCAACCACCGTCACTCCTTAGATGTCCTCGTCACAGTTCCAGCAGCTGGAGAAGCTCGGAGAAGGCACTTATGCCACGGTTTACAAGGGTAGAAACCGTTCGACGGGAACTCTGGTTGCTTTGAAGGAAATCACGTTGGATTCGGAGGAGGGCACCCCTTCGACAGCTATCAGGGAGATCTCGTTGATGAAGGAATTGAAGCATGAGAACATTGTGACGTTGTACGATGTGATCCACACAGAGAATAAATTGACGCTGGTCTTTGAATACATGGATAATGATTTGAAGAGATACATGGAGATTCATAACAACAAGTTGGACTTCAAAACAGTGAAATCGTTCATGTATCAATTGTTAAAGGGAATTCTCTTTTGTCATGATAACAGAGTGCTCCACAGAGACTTGAAACCACAGAACCTACTCATCAATTCTAAAGGAGAGTTGAAATTGGGAGACTTTGGTTTGGCAAGGGCGTTTGGGATTCCTGTCAACACCTTCTCAAACGAGGTGGTGACTCTATGGTATAGGGCGCCAGACGTTCTTTTGGGCTCGAGAAACTACTCGACTTCGATTGATATGTGGTCAACAGGGTGTATATTGGCGGAGATGTTCACGGGTAAGCCGCTTTTTGCAGGCTCATCAAATGACGACCAGTTGTTGAAGATCTTCAGAGTTATGGGCACCCCAAACGAGAGAACATGGCCAGGGGTTTCGGCATATCCGAACTTCAAACCCAACTTCACTCAATTCATACCTCAAGACTTGCGAATCCTCATCCCGGATATTGACACAATGGCGCTGAACCTATTACAAGGTCTCCTACAAATGAGACCGGATATGAGATTGAGTGCCAGGCAGGCGATCCAGCACTCATGGTTTCAAGATTATAACAACCAGTTACATTTTGAACAATACCATCAACAACAGCAGCACCAGCAAGACCAACAGCAATCACAACAAGGTTACAAATATTAGTGTTTGTTTGTGTATATCTATTAATTTACTCAAAAAAACTATACCACTGAGGATAGATCGTTTAAGATGTGGATATGGGGCTCCACCCCGTTCATTTTCAATAACTCGGGAATGAATTCAGGCGCCTTTTCTTTCAAATGACCCCAGAATTGGCTGTTGTCATTCAAGTGCACACCGTAAAACTTCTCCAATAAAAATGGGTAAACGGTACCGTTATGGAAATGCCTTAATAGAAGGTATAACCTTCCTGAATGCAACTTGATGTTTTCGAACTTCAAATCGGGGTCGATGCAATTGATGAAATTAAGTATTTCTTTCTTTGATATGCAGAGGTCTAGCTTCGAGGAGATCTCCAAAAATTGGATTAAGCCCATTTCGAGACTATCCACCTCAAATCTCACTGCCATGCGAGCAACCAAATCCGAAAGGATCAGAAATCTATCAAATAGTGTTCTATCATTTTTAACCTGATCATGCTGGTATGGTATTTGAATGGGATGACAGTTGATGAATTGGTTAAATACCTCCTTATTGATCAATTCGGTATTGGATGCTCGTAGATCGGTGTACTTTTCATAGAACTTCTCTATCATCTCCGATGTCATGACATAATCGATTTGCAGCTCGGAAAGCACAATGTAGTTTAGGTACGGTAATCCCCTGGTATCGATAATTGTGACAGTTTCTGGATCAATATAACGTTTGGAACAAAACTGACTCTTTGCGTCCGTAAATGTTATTGATAATCTCTTTTGGAAATCTTCATCTTCGTTCTTTTTGAACCTTTTACGAGATCTTTGGTCTTGTGATAACCTTCTTTTGTTAGAAGTAACATGGTGATGCTCATCGTCTCTCATCAATGCCGCCATTGAGTTGGATATCTGCTTGCCCTTAAGGGGTAACCTAGTGATGAAATTCAAGGAGATATACTTCTTGAGAATGTCATCTTGATAGCTGGAAACAAACGATTCTAAATGTTTTGAAACATATTTGACACCGTTCCATTCCCCACTATACGCCAAGATCTGGATCAAGATCTCCGGTGGGAGCCTTTCGAGGAAGGATAACTGTGGCACCTGTGAATTTCGGTCAATATTGGCTCCATTCTTTTCTCCCTTAACTTCACCACCTTCCTTCAGCATCACTCTCGTCCACATTCTCGTCATGTTTCTCATGATGCCATCGCTGATGTACCAATAATGGCCGTTCTTAGTCAAAGCCCCGGGATACCCCTTCACAGGAACCCCCTCGGAATCTATTGGTCTTTTCATTCTAGCATCGGCTGCCTTTCTGTCTCTCATGTATTTTGTGTAGATATACCTTCCATCGATTCTCCTTTTCAAATATTGAGTAAACCAGACTCTGTTATACCATATTGTTCTCCTGATGAATCTGAAAACCCTCTCCAACGATAATATATGATCCATTCTCCAATTAGTCAATTCTTCAAATTTATCAACGGCATAAACATATCGAAGCAACTTATTAATAATAACCAAGTGATCAGGCATGTTGTGAAAATAGACGTATTTCTTCAGACACGCCTTCAACGGAGTCAATAGTTCACTCGTCACTCTAATATCCTTCAACAGCCTGGCGTGAAAAGGGTCAGGTTTTCTCCCGTATTGTTCATTAAAAACACGCGCCGTTCGATTAGTCACCACCCCATCAGTTACCCAACCATACAAGTTTGCGGTCGGACTCTCATCCGAATAGCAGACCCCCGCTACACCGAATCCCATCCAGGAAGAAGAGAACAACCCTTACGTAATTTTTTTCTATAAACGTCTAAAATTTGCCTGTTACGTAATCAAACAGGGCTCCAGATGTTCCGATCAGCGCCTCCACACGGGTCTGAACCTCCTGAGAATCAACTTTGATTGCCACGTGAACGTGGGGTAGTAGTTTAATGCTCTGGACTGCGGTGTAGTTCTTCCACCACACCACAGCACTACGGTCTACGTTTAGACCCTGGCAGAAGGTGGACACAACGTATCTTTCGATGTATGCCTTGGTCTCCTGTGGAATATCGCCAATTTCAGAAAGAGGGTCTGCCTCCATTGGGAATTTCAGCCACACACACAGGTGGACAACGTTATCCTTGTAGTAATAGGGGAAATCGTTTGCGATGATCTTGACATCTTCCTTGTTTGCGAAGGGTCTGGGGTCAAGACATGAAATCAACCCCAGCGCCTCCGATGCAGGTTTGTGAGGATCGTAATCCTCGGGCAACCATTTCAACGATTGGATCAACAAGTTTGTCACCAAATCCAACCCCTGTGCTTCCAGATCTCTCTTGTACTGTTTATAAACCTTTTCCTGTTGAAGTGATCTTCCCAGCAAATCAAGGGCGTTTGCTCCTACAATCTGCTGCAACTCAGTCCATTCAATCGGCTTTTCTCTCACTGTCATGGCGCCTCCAGATAAGAAGATAGCTTATTGTAGAGCGTCTAGAATTCTCCTTTGTAGCTGCGCCACGGCACGCGCCACGTTGGTCTGGATGTCGGATTCAATCATCAAATACAACTTGTCGCCCTTGGCGCTAGGATCCGCCAGATACTGGCCACGCACCACAACGGAAACAGCAGTGTCCTCTTCAATTTGTGCTAGGATTTCCCCCTTGGAAACCGCCCACCGTGCATTTTGGGGCAAGTCGTTGATTGTCATGTGGGCCTCAAATAACCGAGCACCCACCTTTGTCTCGCTATTGGTGATATACTCGACCTTTACAACGTCAGCAATCAAGCCCTCGTTGGTTGGCACGGGACTATTCTCTTTAGCGTTGACTTCGCCCGCCTTTTTACCGTCCAAATAGAGATCCTTCTCGGTCTTGGCCAAATCGTCCCGAATTGATTGAAGTTTCTCCAAGCCGTGGCCGCCAAACCCGGAATTGGACTTGGGTTTGTCCAATTTATGGTCCTTGCCCCATTTGTCCGCCATCACCTTCAATTGGGGATCGATGTCCTCGGGATTGCACTGGGATTGGCTGATAACGTAATTCAAATCCCACGAGTACCGCTCCTCGTCAACACTCAAGAGGGTGACAGCAGTGCCGCTGTTACCAGCTCGGCCCGTTCGACCTATTCTATGGACGTAATCCTCGATGTGGTTGGGAGAGTCAAAATTGACCACCAAATCCAACCCCTCGACATCCAACCCTCGCGCAGCAACAGACGTGGCCACCAAAATGGTGATGACGCCCTCGGTGAAGTCGTGAATCACCCCGTCCCGCTCACCCTGGTCCTTACCTCCGTGCAAGGCCATGGAAACGTACCCTCTTTGAATCAACTTTTTCACCATCTTGTCGGTGGAATCCTGTCTCTCTGTAAAGATGATGCATTTGTGGTTACTAGTATGTGCTGGGTCATATCCTCCAGAAGCCCACCTACCTAGAACTTTGAGAAGAGCGTTTATTTTCAACTGTTCAATTTCGAACTTGGACTGACCGGGGATGCCAACCACTTCGATGATCTGTCTCACCTTCTCGCTCACCCTGTTCCGCTCACCCACTTTACAGACAATGGCACCCTTTAGTACCCTTCTGACAGATGTTTCCACCTTTTTAGGAAATGTGGCGCTGAAGAGCACCTTCTGACAGTCCTTCCTGATGTTGGCGCTTTCTAGCAACTTATTGATCTGGGGCTCAAATCCCAAATCAAACATTCTGTCTGCTTCGTCGATCACTAGATACCCCACATGGGTCAATTTGAGGATTTTTCCCTGATTGGATTGCAACAAATCGATCACCCGACCTGGAGTGGCGATCACAATATCCACACCAGAGCTGTGCCTTAATTCGGCGATCTGGTTCGAAATCTGCTCCCCACCGTAGCAACATGCCACGCGCAGCTTCATTGCGGAGCAAAACAGCTGCGCCGTCTTGCTGATCTGTAGGGCCAACTCTCTTGTTGGTGCCAAGACCAAGGCTCGAGGGGTGGATCCGAGATATTCTTCCTTGTCCTTCTGTATGGGGTTGGCCAAAAGCTGCTTGAACAAGGGCAACAAGTATGCCAGCGTCTTTCCAGACCCTGTCTTGGCGACCCCAATAAAGTCCTCGCCCTTCATTATATACGGAAGCGATTGACACTGGATTGGAGTTGGTTCTTGAAAGTTCATCGATTCCAACACCTCCTGGACCTGCTTTGGCAGTCCAAGATGGTTCCACGTGAGAATGGGTCTCATTAGACGGCCCTTGGTCCCCTGAAGAGTTATCAAATCCCTCTTCCTCAACTCCACAACCTCTCTTTCCTGTAAAGAGGAAATCATGGGATGTTCCTGGTACAATGACTTGTAGAGGGGGTAATCTTCGGGCTTCTGGTATGGCAATTCCTTTGTTGGGGCAGGCTTCTTCAATAAATCGTTGATCCCCTCATCATATCCCATACCTCCACCCAATGCAGCGCCAGTCTCATCATCATTATCATCGTCAAATTCTAACGCCTCCAACAGCATTTTGGACCGCTTTCCGCCGCCTTTCAAGTCCTCCTTTTCCATATGTGTTAGTAAGGTGTCCAAATCAACTGTGGGCTCCGCATGGCGTCTCTTACTCTCGGGTTCTGTTGCATCGGCGTCATCAAAAGCGTCAAATCGGCTCAAATGAACTCTTTTCATTCCCTTTTTTTCCCCTTTGGCTGCTTTAAGTGATCCCAGTTTAATTTTGGACTTTCCACACTTTTTACTAAGCTCTATTGGTGACTTTTCACCGTTTTTATTCATATGTCTGTAAGGAAGAGAGGGGACTAAATTTTCTTTAGCCTTGCTCTCCTGCTTCCTTATCAAAGAGCACATAGTTTATGTCAAATAGACCGCTTTTGGAGGCGCAGAGGTTCAGAAACCCCCACTATCGAGCTACAAGCTCTTCTTCTTCACCAATGGGACCTCTTGGTCCTTTGGTAGGAACTACGGCTGTGAATACTACGAGAGGAGCCAAAAGAGGCCATAAAAAGAAGACTGTGCTCCAATCCGAAAAGTTGGACACGATGGAAGGTGTGACGTTGCCTACGATCCTTAATGTGCTTTCTATTTTGATGTTTCTTCGTTTTGGCTTCATCATAGGCCAGATGGGTGTCATTGGTACCATTGGCTTGTTACTACTTTCCTATGGCATTGATCTTTTGACAACGCTGTCTGTTAGTGCGATTGCTACAAATGGTACCGTGAAAGGGGGTGGCGCCTATTATATGCTCTCACGGTCCTTGGGAGTGGAGTTCGGTGGGGCGATTGGGGTCATCTTCTTCATAGGCCAGGTTCTTAACTCGTCGATGAACGTTGCTGGTGTGATCGAACCGCTGATGTACAACTTCAGTGCAGACAGGGGGGTGTTCTACCCCCTGCTTCCCGAGGGGTATTGGTGGCAATTTGGGTATTGCTCCCTCTTCCTATTCATCTGCATCATTGTGTGTCTGATTGGATCGAGTGCGGTATCGAAGGCAGGCACGTATCTGTGTATAGTCTTGGTGATTTCCACGTTGACAGTCCCCATTTCCGCACTCTTAGTGGCTCCATTTGACACCGATTGGGGGGTCAAATACGAAGGTCTATCGTGGTTGACATTCCAGGAGAACCTCTGGCCCCACTTCACAAAGGGGGCCGCAGGGTCCCAAGTGAAAGGGAAAGAAAACTTCAATGATCTATTCGGAATTTTCTTCCCTGCAACTGCAGGTATTTTGGCAGGAGCCTCCATGAGTGGAGATTTGAAGAATCCATCGAAATCCATCCCCAAGGGGACGTTGGAGGGCTTACTTGTCACATTTTGCTGTTATTTACTCGTTATCCTCTCAATGGGTGCCAGTATTCCAAGGGACTTATTACATAAAGATGTCCAGGTGATCCAGACGGTAAATCTGAACTCCCTCATCATTTTAGCAGGTGAGATGTCGACCTCTATTTTTTCGATAATTGTGGGTATCGTCGGTGCTGCGAAATTATTGCAGGCAATCGCTAGAGACGAGATTTTGCCAGGATTGGGTATATTCGGTCGAGGGGATTCGAAAAGCGATGACCCTAAAGAGGCGATTTTATTCACGTGGCTCATTTGCCAGCTTTTTCTCTTTGCAGATTTGAATCAAATCGCCACGTTGATCACAATGGCGTTCTTAATGACGTTCATTGTGACGAATTTGGCATGCGCCTTGTTGAAAATGGGCTCAGCACCGAATTTCAGACCCTCCTTCAAATACTTTTCGACCCAGAGTGCCCTTGCCGGGACGGTTTGCTGTTTTTTGGCAATGTTCATTGTTGATGGTGTGACCGCGAGTTTAATCCTGGTGACCTTGGTCTGTCTTATTTTGGTGATCCATTTCCTGTCACCTCCAAAGCAATGGGGGGATGTTTCACAGAGTTTGATTTATCATCAAGTTCGAAAATACTTGCTCAAGTTGAGGCAGGATAATGTGAAATATTGGAGACCCCAGGTCTTGTTGTTGGTGGATAATCCCAGGACTTCGTGGAAACTGATCACCTTTTGTAATCATTTGAAGAAAGGTGGGTTGTATGTCTTGGGACACGTTTACGTGACCCCTCAATTCCAATCCCACGCCAAGGAGCTGAACAGAATTAGGGAGAATTGGGTGAAGATTAGAGACATGTCTAAAATCAAGGCATTTGTTCAGATGTCGATCGCACCATCGATTAATTGGGGGGTCAGAAACATCTTTCTTGGGTGTGGTTTAGGAGGTATGAAGCCCAATATTACAATTGTTGGGTTTTACAATTTGGCCAAGTATGGGGGTCCTCTTAAGCTGCCTGAGTGCTTGAAATTTGAAAGCGATGAATCGGCGTATGCCAGTCAGATCGTTGGAGGGATTCCGACGGACGATGAATTTCAGAATGAGTCGCCATCGATGAAGATCACGGAGTGGGTTGCGATGTTGGAGGACTTGAGTTTGATGAATTCAAACATTGCGATTGCCAAGGGTTTCCCGAGACTGGACATGAGTGACGATGGGTCTGGTGAGATGAAATTCATTGATTTGTACCCCATTCAGATGGTGGGTTCGACGAGCACCCCTAGTTCGAATGGAAACTCGATGATGACGAATAACTTCGACACATGCACACTTATTTTGCAGCTGGGAGCGATTCTATCCACGGTTCCCGCGTGGCAGAAGTATCGTTTGAGGGTGATTGTCTTTGTTGAGGAATTGGAGGATGTTGAGGTTGAGAGACGGCGGGTGACGAGTTTATTGGAGATCTTGCGGATGAATGCGACGGTTGTGGTGCTCTGCTTGAAGAACGGTGGGTTCAACGTTTACGATTTGATTTCCACTGGAACGGGTTTAAGGATGACGAGACAGGAGAGGAATTTCATAGATGACGTGTTACGGGAGGATCAGTGGTGGAATGAGGTGTGTGGGATTCGACGCAACAATGGGGTGTCGATCAGAGGCGGCCAGTCTCTAATGCCATCTATTCCTGGGCCGAATTCCGCCCCAAACACGTGGGGGCCCCTTGGCAGAAGCAGAAGGATGACATTTTCCAAGATGAACCAGTTAGGAATGAGTTTGGGTATGGGTATGGTAGTGAACTCCTTCCAGCATGAGATGAGGGACACGATTGACAATTATGAGGAATCAGAAACGGAGACGGAGACGGAAACCGAGAGCACCATCAGTGAGATATTCCCGAAATCGGCTAGGCCGGCTAACTCCACCACCAGTGGGAGAAGAATGGGCCGAAGCGCCTTTAGTGCCGAGAAGATGCCCGAGAGCGAGGTGAGGGACGACGCAGTGGGCAACGAGCCCAGCATCGGGTTCAACAACCCTGCTGACGACGACGACGACGACCCGGATAAAGTCCGGAACATTAGAGAGGAATACGGAGGATTCAAGGTCAAATTCGGCGATATGACGCGCAGATGCCAGTTTCTTGTGATCAACGAGATGATGAAGGTGGTCAGTCGGGGGAAATTGGCCGGCCATAGGGCTCCTAGAGGAGGTTGCGATCCTCTAACCGAGGGGTCCACTGCCTTAATCTTTACCACGTTGCCCACCCCAGATGTGGGGGTCCACAGTGACGAGGTGGCCAGTCTTGATTACGTCGTGGATTTAGCATTGTGGATTCAGGACCTTCCACCGATGGTCTTGATGAACGCGAGAACGGTGACTGTGACAAGTAACCTCTGATTGAATCCCAATTCCAATCCACCCCTGTTTTGCTGAGCTGATGAGCATATCTGAGGCGCCGCACCGCATTTTTCGTTTCTTTTTTTCCTTATCTGGAACATCGACATCTTCCGCCGCCAAGGGTGTCGTCATTGGTCGAAAAAAAACGGTTTTTGGTGAACAGGTATTCCTCCCAAACGTGAAGATGTACTCGTCGGATTTACTCAAATACTGTCACAACCCTCCGGACATTAAAGCAAACAGTTATAGGTTGCCATCGATCTCTTCTCTCACGTTTCCGCAGCCTGTTTTGGCACATACCACCTCAACTTCCTGTTCTTCACTTGACACCTTGACATCTGTGGCCCAGCAATCTTTTGGTTTGGGGTTAAAACAGTTGGAAAGTCCAACGTTACCCTTGGGGTATCATTTCTCGAACTTGGACCCGATCTCAAGATCCCACGCCTCGTCGATCTCGTCGATCTCGTCCACCTCATCGACAAGCAGTGTGTCCTCTTTGGCGTCAAGCCCAACGTCGAAATCTCCGCTTAAGGAGCGGAAGAAGAGATCTAACCTACCAAAGAAGTCGACAGGGATTCTCATGAGCTGGTTGAATGAAAACATCACTCATCCATACCCAAACTCGAAAGAGAAGATGGATCTGATTAGAAAGACGGGATTGACTCCACAGCAGTTATCGAATTGGTTCATCAACGCTAGACGTCGTAAGATCAATAACGGGGCCATCCAGAAGGATTCTCCATCCGGTAATTAAGTAGGCTACAAAGGTCCTCCCGTTGCTTTCTTTGGAACTGGATTTGATTAGAAAGAGGAGGGGTGATTAAAATGTGTTTATTTATTTACTTTAAAATGTGCTTTTGAAACTAGAGATGGTTCTCTTGAGATAGTCGTATTGATGGCAATTCTGGACCATCAGCATCCGGGAACATTTCAAGTTCGCCACAACGTCAAACAGTTGTGATTCCGTATACCGTTCATGATACCAATAATCCAATGCAATGAAGGTCCCCGTCCTCCCCACGCCGGCGGAGCAGTGAACCAACGTTTCCCCCGCAGTCAAGGACTGAATGAGCAACATCAATGGATCAACCCCATCTGTGCTCGTTGGTGGTGAATAATCCATCCAATTTCTTAAATGATAATGTTTGAAGACCCTTTCAGGCCCTCCTTCCACCTCCCTATACCGCCATTCTCGAAGATCTATGAGGCCACCGATACTGGTTTGATGGAATTCAACCGGAGAATTAAACCGAGACTCGAGCTGACCCCCAATTGAATCCAAATAATCCCAACATTTCGTCCTCGGTCCTTCTTTCAACTCCGTTAACATGATAACATTCACCACCCCGTTGACTCTAGCCAGCTCCACGCTCAAAGTCATGAAGTCATCAATCGTTCCTTCCAATGGCGCCTGGGTCGCAATATAATGTCTAGGTTTACTCGCCAAACTCCCATAATCATAGACAACGCCACGGGAATCCCATCTGCTCATCGGAACCCCTGGATTGATCCCTTTCAACGTGGGTTCGATGTAATTTGCATTCAGATATTCACCGCTCCTCGTTTCAACTAGCGTCTCATCATATGGAGATATATCACCATACCTATTTTTACCTCGGTTGAGTGGGGAATGTGCCTTTCTGCATGGTTTCATCCTGATGAGATGATGGTCCCACTTCGATAGCAGTCGGAATTCCTCCATAGAAACAGGTGTTACGAAAAGATCATCTTCATCTTTAGTCTAAAAATTTAACCATTAGTTTAGATGAAATTAGGTGAACTTTGCGTAGTGGATGGGGTGTATGATTTATTTGGAACGCTATAAACTAGGTAATCTTTGTCCGTCGGTACACGGCGGTGGACCGTTTCAGGGAGAATGGCATATGCTAGTGTCCTCCTTAGGTAAGCACAGATTATGTAAGCGTCATTGGAACGAGGCCAGCTCATGTCTAAAGGAGATAAATGAGGCCCAATGTAGGTGGTCCTCAACTTGGTGTTTCAAAGAACTTTCATACCCTCTATTGAGTTGGCCTCATAGAGATTCCCCTGTGAAAAGGCTTCAAAGGAAATGATTGCTCAACTCAGGTAGGGCGGCGTGTCAGCTTTAATGGTGAATTTAATTATAATGACAACATCCATCAATCACTAAATAGGTGGAATGGTTCAGTGATTATTATTATCGCATGGCAACAGAAAAGAACTGCATCAGCTCAGTTCTTCTTGATGGTATTCTTATTGAAAGAGAACTACAATCGTGTTCATATTTAAAGAAGCACCATTTAGCTTGTGGGAAGGCTAGAGACTTCGACAAGCTCTGACGTGACGGACATGCTTGGCAGATTTACGTGAGTTGATGGCCCACCTCGCACCTAAGCAAACACCAGAATGTGGCTGGTGGGCTACGTAATATTTAAAAGGCTGCAGGTAGCTGATATTCTGAATAGAAGAAATGCCCACCATCAACTGCATTCATCGGTAATTCAGTTTATTACAACCGAAAGAATTGGTTTACACAACGTCTACATAAAAGATACGCTTTTAATAGAAACCACCTTGATGTCGACTAACCAGAGTGTGTTAAGAGTACGATTAAAAAGCCCATTCTGGTGTTTTACCGTTGTAGCCTTGGGGTCCTCCTCTGCCTCTACCTCTACCTCTGCCCCTACCCCTACCTCTTCCCCTGTAGTTTTCCCTTCGTAAATTGGTCTCCCCAAACGTATCCATGTTCATTGCCTTCTCCTCGGACCAGGTGATTCTACCGGATCCATCGTCATTCGAGGACGATAAACTGTCAAAAAAGGATGTTTTCTTGTTATATGATGGAGCAGAATCTTGTTCTTCCTCCTTTTGAAGCTTCTCCTTGTCGAATTTGGAATTGCTGTCATCAAAGTTGAACGTGGATTCCTTCTCAACCACAGGCTCTTGTGTTCTGACCTCCGCTTGTTTAACAGGCAGGTTCTCAACCTCTTTCTCCAAAGGTTTCCCTTGTGGCTCCTGATTATTTGCCAACTTTGCCAAAACCTCTTTTGGAACCGCCACAGGCTGGACCTGTTCCACTGAAATCTCCAAAATGTTCAAACCCTTGACGGACTGACCACCCAACTGCAAAGCTGGATAGATTATCGACTGTGGAAATTGGACCTTGGTGGGGTCTAAGATTCTATCTTCAGTACCTAAAATTCTGACGTTGACAAGGGATAATGTCCCCTTTTCACCATCCACCTCATCCAAGACACCCACATACCTAATTTCATCTGTCGCCACCACCGAAATCGTCTTGCCCTTGAATTCTGACATTTCTGTGTAAAGAACGAGATCCAAGAATGGACCGAAGCTTGCTTACATAATACACACATTTAAAGAATCCCCGCTTACGTAACACTCACCATCTACCGCCAACATCACCGCCGTACTGCGTTTGGTTACCGCCATACTGCGTTTGGTTGCCACCATATTGTGTTTGGTTACCATATTGTGTTTGGTTGCCTATTGGCTCCATGTTGGACTCCATTGGAGCCGTTGGGGCGTTGGATTGATCGATTTTATTCAACTCAAAAATGATTGTAGCGATCTTTTGTTGGAGTTCATCACACGATCTTTCAAAAACAACGTTGGGTGGCAAGACACCGGTTGTCTCTAGGTTCATGTAGAATTTGTCCGGCTTGGCCATGTAATCGAATGGTTCGCCTGGAATTGGTCTTTCTTCCCAATCCGCGTTCTGTGACAGAGGCCATTCACTCTCCACTGATTCTTCATACCAGTAATCTGTGTGTTTTAATTTGTTGTATGGATCGTATTCAAACCCTATTGCAGCACATGGAGACCACTTTGCGTGTTCCTTGGCAATACCCTTTTTGGCAATACATCTAACATGTAATTGTTGGTGTTTTTTCAACTTACAAATGAGTACCCCCTTTCTTTGTGGATCTCTCACAACAGGATCCCCCAATTTAAGACCCGACTCATTAATCACTTGGAAATGGGTCGAATACACGTTCATTGTTTCGTCACTTTCACAGTTTGCTCTCAACTCCAACACTATTGAACATTTCGGACAATGGTCCTCACAGGTACAATCCCTCGTATATTTCAACTTGTCAATATCTGTGGAATCCAAAGGAATCAACCCCAATCTATGGGCAATGAATTCGTCGGCCAAAACACTTGTATTTATTTGGATATCGACCAAATCTATGGCCAAGGTTGGGATCTCTGCCAACATCACACGACGGAGCGAATTTGCCATCGAAAGGTCCACCTCAGAAAGGATGAAGTCCACATCATCTCTACCTGTTGATCTGATGGTGATTTGAGGTTCCATTGACATTTTATCCGTGGCAGTTAAAGAGATTACAAACGCTGAATTGATGTGAAAATTTATCAATCACCAAAATCATCACTGGGGAACTCTGTACGAAAGTTTTTTGCCCCCCAAATTGTGGTCTTCCCCAGTAAAAAAAGTGGTGCCCAGTAACTTTTAGCGGCACTCTGCGTGGTGAAAAATGATCCCCCCCATTATCTTCTATTTAAAGTATGGCCGCTGTGACAATCCCAGATTTGAGGTTTGAAGAGGGTTTCGTGAGGAAATGGCAGAAGGAATCTCTGGGAAGGATGGATATTGTCTCGTTCCTTCGACTTGTAACAATGGACATCATTTTTAATCCTCTCATCCAATCGGTTGCCTTAACGATGGCGTTGATCAGAGTGCGGCCGATTGTGAATAACGGGTTCCAGTGGGGGAGAAAGACGATCTTTGGAATCAAATCCATCTTTTCCTCCCTTGTCCCAACTACTAGGTACAGATAAAGTATTTACAATTATATACCAACTTTATTAGCCTCATTCCATGCCACCAAATCTTTGAAAGAAATTTGGCCACCAAAGATATCGACTGCACTACCATAAGTTAAGTCCACCTTGCCATTGCTCAACTGCTTGACTAGATCCAAATCCTCAACGGATTTGGCACCACCGGCATAAACCACCTTCAACCCAGTCGGCGCCCAATCCCCTAGGCATTCCACCAATTGTTCATCAATACCCCTGCATAGACCTTCCACGTCCGCAGCATGGACAAGAATCTCCTCGCAGTGTTGAGCCAGGCTTGTTATCAATTCAGGTCCCAAAACACAATCAGTCAATGTTTGCCATTTGTTAATAGCAACAACCCATCCTTCCTTTGCCTTCTTGCAGCTAACATCCACTACCAACCTAGATTTTCCCACCAAAGAGCTAATTTTGGCCAAACGGTCCCAATCCAAGTGGTGCTGATCAGGAAAGAGCCAACTGGTGACAATCACTTTTGAGGCACCCAATTGGATCCATTTCAATGCATTTTCAACGTTGATCCCACCACCAACCTGCAAAAACCCCGGACAGGCCCCGAGTGCCTCCGTGGCCGCATCGTCGTTGGCCTGAGATGCTCCAAGTTTGATAACGTGGGTACCCTCCACTCCATTCTCTTTGTACAGGTTTGAGTAGTAAGCGGGTGGATTTGAAGCTACAAAGTTGGTCTTTACATCTTCATCTGTCTCTGTGAGGGTGGCGCCGACAATTTGCTTGACTGCACCGTTATGGATATCAACGCAACCGATGTACTGAGTCATCTGAATAAGAGCAGAGCATTGTTATGTCAGCAGCCACAGAAAATTTTCTTGTACAGAAACGTTATGTAAAGTTGAAACACTCTTCTTCTGTTAATAAGAAGTCACGTCGTCACAATATGGCTCCGCAGGTTGTGAAGTTTGAAGACAAGTACTCTGGTAAAAAGGAAGTTCAGTCAAAGGAGGACAAAAAGATGCTCCGATCGGGTAAACCACTCACACTTGCAGAAATGAAGAGGAAGAAAGAGTTGGCACTGAAACAAGAAATGAAGTCAAAGCCTGGGGAAAAGGGGGATTCCAAAGAACTGCTGGAAAATGATCTTAAATTGAAGAGGCTTTTGGACGAATCCCACATTTTAAGACACGTTGGTAAAGATAGATATTCCGGTGCACAGTTGACATTAGACACGTTAGATCAGCCGATGGGTAAAGCCCGTGTGCGTACGCTGGACCAGAGAATGCGAAGTCTTGCAGAAACCAACGGTGATCCAAAGATACTGAACAAGTTGGAAAAGATCCCAATGAAGAGAAGAAAAATGCTCATTGATAAAGAAAAGACGAGACAGGATCAGTATGAAAAGGAGGCCAGGGATGCCGGTATTGTTCTAAGCAGAAAGGTCAAGGGTGAAATGAGATTTGTGGATGACTCCTCCTCAATTGCGAAGGAAAGGCTCTTTGGTAAGGGTAAATTGAACTCAAAGAGACCATTTGATAGGGGATTGAAGATCAACTCTGCCGGTAAGAAGGTGGATGGAGGGTTGTTCTTTTCCAAGTCGGAAATTGAGAAGATTAATGGTGTGGGCAGCCGCGGCGGTCGTGGTGGAAGAGGTGGCCATGGTGGAAGAGGGAGATCGCGTGGTAATAGAAGATGATGTGCTCATTTGCTCATTCGAACGGATCCATTCCATATATATTTGCGTTACCTCTACTCTTAATGTATACACGTATATTTTACACATTTGAAACCTCGTGGGCCTCCCTCAGTCTCACTATCTGATCCACCAACGTGGCCATGCTCTGTCGTTGGGCGATTCTTTGAGCAAATTCCAAAGAATTTGGCTCCATTAATTGAGCCAACGAGAATGCATCTTCGTTGGAATCTTCCTCAATAGCATTAGAAAAGAGAAGCAAGAGAGCCTTTTGGGTGTTCACCTGGAACTGGTGATACCTATCCTCTGCGGTCTCATCCCTGATATCATTGTGGATTATACCATCCTTGAGAGACTCACCCAACGTTTTGTAACGTAAGTACTGTTCCTCCGCATCCTCCTCCTCTTCTTCTTCTGATTGCTCATCCTCCTGGTCCTCTGCGTCCTCGTCAACCTCCTTCCGCTTCTTCTTGGCCTTGTCTCCATTGTAAGCTAATGGAACTAAGATATCCACCACCATTGGCGACAATAGGGGAAAGATTGGGTATTTGGTCCCCCTATATGGAATAAACATGAATTCGTCATTGTTCAAGGCTAGTGGCCAAGCCTTTAATTCATCACCTCTACCCTTTCTTCTAACACCATCTTGAATATCCAAAATAGGCCTCCAGAGGGGAGTTTTACCTCCTCTCCAGTTACTCAACGTGATCATCACGTCATCGCTTCTAATAACGACAGGATTTCCATCTTTTGAGAAAAACATTGTCTTAATAGGACCGTCTGGGGAATTAACCAATGGTATAGAACCCCCCTCTTGGATATAACCCCCATTTTGCTCATTGCTTTGAATGTTGAAAAGGTAGTTGCCCGGGCCCTTTTCTATGATAGTAAAAAGGTACTTGTCGTTGTTCATAACCGATATGATGGGATCCATCATCCACATGTCAATCAACCTGCCATGGATGGTGTATTTTCTAACAAACCCTTGTGATGTGCAGACATAGCAGGTACCTTCATCCAATGAGATACTCGTGATGAACTCATTGGGCCTCAAGTGGAATGTACGAGACCAGACCGTTTCTGCACCGATTAAAGAGTGACTCTTGTATGTTATAACGGTTTCCAATTTCTTCCTCCTTTTAAACCCGCTTGTGGCAAATAGTCCCCCATTGGAATCAATTGCACACAAATCAAACCCGTTCAGGTCATCAAAGTGGTAATCTCTTGTTTGACTATTATCGAAAAAGTTCACAGTCACTTTAAATCCTGAGGTGGGTGTCTCCCCCCTCACGCTATAGGCAACCCCGGTTTGGCAAATAGTCAAATATCTTCTGTTACCATGCCACGGTGTTCCACCGGTAGAATGGGGTCTCAGTGTAGATAGTTGACTGGGGCCACCGGGTCTGAATGATTCGGTGGTAAACCTGTCCAGTTTTTGTCGTTTATTCCTTGTATCTGTTAGCCTGGTTGATTCGGACCCTCTTGATCTCTTATCACTGCTGGTAGTGGACCTGGATTCATCCTCGTCATCACCATCGACAATGAATCCGTCAAAATCCTGGGATTGGGGTTTATCCAGTTCTTCATCGTCCTCGTCCATGTTAACATCATCTCCTACATCGTCCTCTTCTTCTTCGCCTTCTTCACCAAATAACCCCCCGTTTTCTTCCTGAAGCTCTTCATTTGTCAAAAGAATTGTGCCTAAAGCTCTTGAATCAATCGTGGAAAGTTCAGATGTTGTGGACCCAACAACCAAAGTGGAGGCGTTCAACCAGATTGAATTATATCCCACATAATTCAGAGATTCCTTACCAATTAGTTTTCTTGCTTGGGTGTCCCAAATGATCAACTTTTTATCAAGACTCAAACTGGTCAACTTACTGCCATCAGCAGACCAGTGGATATCGGTGAGAAATCCTCTGTGACCACCAACACCGCCATCCAAAACATACAATGGTTTTGCCCATTGTCCCATTTGGTACACGTGGATTGTTTTGTCCTTGGTTGGAACTGCAAGAAGCTCTCCGTTGTGATTCCAACTGCATCTGGAGGCGGTGAATTTGACGAGTTTCTTATTCTGTTTATTAGCCTTTGCTGTGTTGTAACTATCTGTTGTACTGGAGAGGATGGAATCTTCCTCGTCGTCGTCATCGTCATCGTCACTAAAATCGGAATCATCCGGTAACAAATCCTCGGTTAGAATGACCCTCTTATCCACGAATAACTGGCCTAGGGATGCTACTTTTTCAAGCCCACCGCCATTAACTGCGGTAAATTTATAAATGAGACAGTTACCGTCCGCCAATGTGATGGCCACATGATCTAACTTATCGTTGTATGCTAATCCCACGATCTCCCCTTCAATATTCAAGGAATACAACACCTTACCTCCTTGGTTCAAGTCCAACAAGGATAATTTGGCCCCCAAATCCCCCACAAGACATTTCGATCCGTCGTGAGTGAAGACAGCATCCATGATACGGAATGAGCTTTTCTGTAGGGTGGTCATAGGCGGTAAATCCTTACTTTCTCCCTTTCCGCTTGTGAGAGCTGCAATATCGTGGAGAACACATTCCAAACCCCCAGTAACCACCAATTGATCGCCATTGGAGTTGAAATCAATCGATGTCAATGGATTCAGTGTGGGCACGTTTTGGGGTTCCAGACTTGTATTCTGATCCTTATACACCTTCAATATCCCTTCAACCCCTACAACAAGGGTTTTGTTGTCCGAAACAATGTGAAGAGCCCCTCCTTGGGCAATCTTGTCTGTTATCATCGCCAGCTATACGATGAAATGAGTTGTTGAGTAGAAGGAGACGCGTTGCAGGTTTCGCGTCATGAGATTCTCATTAGAGGTGGCGACGATCGACCCCCCCTGGTTGTCACGTGACCCCATTTCTCTTGCTCCTAAAAAAATTTTCTTTAAATTTGAAAAATTTAAGTGATCAGTTTCACCATAAGGTAGATCGAGCAGAAGGATGGTTGATTCGTTCTTTACAGATCCTTCTAAAAGAAAGAGAAAAAATAGAGGTAGTAAGACGGCGGTGAGTTCGAAGAAGAAAAAAAGGGCCACTTCACAAGCACAAAAAGAAGTAGTTGATGATATTGAAGATGTTGATGAAAACCAGCTAATGAATGGAATCTTTGATGAGAGTGACAATGGATCGGAAGAGGAAGTGGAAGCAGAGGAGGATGGTGAAGAAGAGATGGAAGAATCGGCAGCGGATAAGAGAAGACGATTAGCTAAGCAATACTTGGAGGATTTGAAGGTATCTCTTGGTGGTGGAGAAAATGAGGAGAATTATGAGTTCAATGCGAAGGATTTGGACGACGAAATCATCTCATCCAGGTTGAAGTTGGATGTGGCAGAGCAAAAGGGTTGGGTTCACAAATTCTACGGAGATAGAATCGAGTTTGCTGACGTAATCAAGAATAAGGCCAGTAGGGTCGGTTCAAGGGGATTGACGTCTTGTGCTGTCCACTGGCCGTATTTGTACACAACCTCAAAAGCGATTGAATTGACAAAATGGGACATCAGGGATCCGTTCAAAACCCCAATAAAATTGAAGACAGTCAAGGGAGGATTGGAATATTATGATCTGTCGAAGGAACACTCTGAAAATAACCATTGTGATGAAATCTTCACCTGTGCGGTCAGTCCAGACGGAAAATATGTTGTCACGGGGGGCAAGGATGGACGAATCATTGTTTGGTCCACTAACAGCTTGTCTTGTATTAGAGTCTTGGAAACAAAGAACAAAAAGGGAGAAGTGCTCAGCTTGGCATTTAGAAGACACAGTGATCAACTCTATGTGGCATGTGCTGACTTGAAGATCAGAACCTACAGCATTAACCAATTGGCCCAATTGGAAACCCTCTACGGGCATCAGGACTTGGTGTGTGATATCTCCGCGTTGGGGTTGGAAAGATGTGTCACCGTGGGTAGCAGAGATAGAACGGCAATGCTCTGGAAAATAGCCGACGAAACACGTTTAACGTTTAGAGGTGGTGATTCGATCGAAAAGTTTGAGAAGCTGAAGAAGAGGGCCTTGGACCAAGACGGTGTCGACCAACAATTCTATTTCGAAGGCTCTTTGGACTGTGTCTCCATGATCGATGATTCACATTTTGTCACAGGATCAGACAACGGTAATGTTTGTCTATGGTCTCTTGCGAAGAAGAAGCCTATCTTCACGTCCAGATTAGCCCATGGAGTTCAACCCAGGGAACTACCCACTGCAGCCTCTGCAGAAAGAGATGAAAACGCCGCAACAGCCCAAGTTCCCGAACCACAGCCTTTCTGGATCACCTCCATTTACGCCCTTCCCTATTCCGATATATTCATCACTGGATCATGGGACGGCACCATACGTATCTGGAGGTTGTCAAGTGAACTGAGAGGCTTTGATCTTCTCCATGAGGTGGAAGCGAAGGGGATTGTGACAAAGATTGTGGCGATGGATGATGACCAAAAGGGAGAATTGAGAATTTATGCCACTCTTTCAAAGGAACACAGGTTGGGCAGATGGATAAAGCCTTTACCGGGGTCGAGAAATTCCCTCTTCACCTACATAGTCAGATTGGGTCCAAAAAACCATGTATAATTAGAAATACACACAATTATAAATCAATTAATAAAAGGAAGTAACGTGCCACATTTCCTCTTGGACCCCCTTTATCCTTCGTTTCTTCCACTACAGTAGGCCACGCCTGATGATGTCTTACTGCGCAATGGTAAAAATAACCCACTTATAATTATAAAAGTCTTAAATCATAATCCTAACTGGAGTTATAAAAAAGGTAGAACGGAGGAGAGCTTTTGAAGAAAAAGGATGCTCTCCAGATAATAAAACAAGTACCAAAGACTATTCAAAGGGAACGGAGTAATGAGAAAGCAAATAAAATGAAAAAAGGTTGGGATAAGAAAACACAACTTCACTTTTCTCAGGCATACAAATATCATCACGTCTATTGAAATTCCTCAGATGAGGACAGCAAATAAGAGGCCTGCCAACCCCATGATTGACCCGCTGACGGGGTTCAAGCCTGGTGCAGCGCCCTGGGACTTCATTGAAATGGATTCAACAGAAGCAGTAGAGGAGATGGATGTGTGCTTGGAAGTGGTAATCGTGGTCAACGTTGATGAAACTCTTGACGTTTCGGAGGCAATGGCAAGCAAGCCATTAGCCTTGGATAAAGATTCGACACTCAACACCGAGGCCCTGGAAGCTGAAAGCATGGACTGGTAGGAGAGGTAAGAAGCGTGCGAAGCGGAAGATAAAGAGGCGCTCACGACCTCTCTGGAGTGTGAAGCCTCGTAGGCTAGAACGGAGGATCTGTAATCGGCTGCAGAAGCTGCTGAGACTGAGGATGCGTAGGCAACCGATGCAGCTGAGACTGAAGATGCTGAGGCGACTGAGGCAGCTGAGGCAGAGGCAACTGCAACCGAGGAAGCAGAGACAACAGAGGCAACAGATGCTGCGGAAGCAGCAGCAACAGAGGACGCAGATGCAACAGAGGATGCAGAAGCGACGGAGGAAACTGATGCAGCTGAGGCGACAGATGCCGCGGAAACCGACGACGCAGACGCAACAGAGGCATCGGATGAAACCGAGGAAACCGAGGAAACCGAGGCAAGTGATGCGGCCGACACCGAGGACACGGAGGCAAGGGAAGCGGACGAGGCAGAAAGGACAGAAGCATACGATTCCACAGAGGAGATCGAGGCAGCTTCCGCCTGCTTGGCTTGTATAGCAGCCGATTGTTCCGGGGTCAGTAGTGTCTTGGTCACGGTCACTGTGATCTGAGAGGTGGTGGTATCCTCAGCAGCAACAAAAGCTCCAGAGATGACGGAGGTCAACAAGAGAATATTCTTTAGTAACATTTGGTAATCGTAAATGAATGTAGAGTTAAACTTAGGTATCGAAAAATGATCAACGAGGGTGTAAACTATCAAGTGATTTGAAAGGAATGAATAGGGTAGGTGATTCAATAGTTAACAGTGGAGTTGTTGAGTAGACACTTGAAGTTGTTCAATGCTAAAAAAAGACCGTAAACAAAGTGAGATCAAAATTTTGCCCGGGACCATTTGGAGGCCATCGCGCCGTTTGCACTGCCTTGAAAGTTCCCCATGGAAAGTCGCCTTAATATGATCGTCCGGGGGAGATAGAAGGTGGGGGTAATTGCGGTGTAAAAGCCTATCGTTGGGGAAACCTAACGGTACAAGTTTCATCTTTTTACCCCCAGGGGTTGAGGTTTTGAAGCAGTTGTGCAGTCCGTTGACTTGTCTTACGTAAGCTGTGCGGTGTATTTTGTTTCAGCCAATCAGAAGAGAGTTTATGTTTACGTTTTTCCTATTTAGGGAATCCAACGGTCGCAACTGCTCAGCATGCGTCTAGATCAAAGGTCACTTGCTAGGGCCTAGGAGGGCCGTAGCAACAGTAGAGACCCAGAGCAAAGCAGCGGGTATTTCCTTTGGCCGTAGCAACCAATAGAAGCGGAAGTTACGTAATTTCTCATGACTTTCAATGAGAGCATTGTAAGTATACAGAATCAATTCAGTTATGGTTCCCCTCCTCGTCATCCCCTAGAGTAAACCCGTCGTTGCTGTCGTGGTCCATATAGTGTCCTGTCACAGGGTTGGAGGTCTCGAAATCGTCGAAATCGTCAAAGTTATCCTCACCGTCAATCAGCTGATCGATCTCCCTTGCGTCGTGATCCTCATTCAACCCACCAAATATATCCGACTCGGTCTCCTCGTCAACCATGTCGTTGAAGAAGGCCCCCATAGACCCGTTTCTGGGGCCGCCGATCGAGCTGAACCTGTTCATCCTCTTCTGTAAACCACGGATGGCCCGGGCGCCGAGTTGGAAGCACCAAACCCCGAACCGGACAACCACATTGACAACCTTATCGGTGGAATTCTCCTCAATCAAGTGGAGCTCCTCATCGTCGTCCAACCTAATCACACCAAACCGGCGGAACCCACCATTCCGACGGATGCCCTTCTCATAAATGAAGAGCATCGACACAGCAAATACACTCAGCGGAACAAATATGATGAAGAACATTGAAACTCCACCAATTCCGGTCTGGACGGTCTTACCAGGACAGGTGTGGGACGTCCATTTGTCCAAAACTAACCCCCCTTCACATGTAGAGCCAATCAGCTTCCGGTACCCAGTTGGTTCATACCAAACGTCAGCATCCTCAAGACGGCAAAGCTCGTCTCCTTTTCTGCTCTCAAGACCCTTAACCAACTTACACGTGCCGGAAACCGTGTACTCGTAGTTGTAGTCACATTCATAATCCTCTCTCGTACATGGACAGTTCTCCTCAATGGTATATCTGAGATATAGTGGAGCAGCACCCACAAAACAATCCGCCTTAGGCTGACGACGTAAAATCTTGGTCTTGTGACCAAAAACGCAACCCTTGGTGTTTTGCGGGTGTTTTGGTGTAAAGAATTCAAAATCAGCGCTGCTTCCTGTCTTATGGAATGGCATGTCACATTGCCGTTCATACAAGGAGGTAAAATCCAACGTGATGATCTTATGTTCGCCGTTTTGCATCGCAATCATTATGAACTTCATAGACGTGTCAGATGGAACGGTTGCCAAATCCTTAATAGACACTTCATCATCAGAAAACTTGTACTCATTCCACGTTTCACCCATATCCTTTGAAAACATCAACGTTTTAACTGGTCGGTCGTATCTAACAACAACCAAAATAGACCCCTGATCGCCAAATTCCCACATGTATCGCCCCTTCGCAACCTCCTTCCATTCAATCCCCCCATCTCTTGAAAAGTACAATCCGATGTCATCTCCCTCTAGCGGCGATAAAAGAGTACCCACATTACCTAGGCCAAAAAGCATGCCAATGGCAGAATCTGAACCAAATGTATCTCTGGATGGATCGATTCTCTCCGTGTATGAATGCAAATGCAAGGAACACCCCTTACAATTAATGGTGTTTCCCTGGGAATCAATCTTCGGAGCAGGCAATGAGGCCCATGTGGCACCGTCGTTATGAGAAATAATGGAAGCCAACTTTTTAGATTCTCCATGGGCCAATTCATCGGGATTGATAACCACGTTCATTAACTGTAACCCTTCCAAGCTCTTAATGTCCTCAAAATCCACAAATGCATTAATGTTACGATTGACATGACGCTGGACCGTGGTGAAAAGAGTCCCGTTGTAGTTACCCTTCAAAAGAGCCCCATATTCTCTGCCCGGATCGGAACTCGTAGTCAGATGCAGGAAAAGCTCTCCTGAAGAGGTGTCCAAAATGGTATATGCATGCTGTTCCACATTATCATAGTCCTGAGGAAACTTCACCTCGGAGAAAATCGACCCATCAATTGAAACCAAGGCCCTCAATGTGTTGTCCTCGGTGACTTCACCAACAACCATGTACTTATTCGATATTGTAAATCCGACAATCTTTTCAAAAAGGACGTCCGTATCGTTCTTAAAAGTGGAATTGGATGAGATCAATTTGGAAAACTGCAAATTGCCGCCGTCTATGAGTTGACCGCAGATGATCATATCACTTCTACCAGATTTGAACTCCTCGTCAAAAACAGTGTCCCCAAAAATACAGTCGTGAACACCATCAGGTAATTCAATAAAACGCGATCCGGCATCCATCGCCAAAACTGCTCTTTTAATGCACCCAGAAGGATTTTTGCATCCCGTATTTGCCTCCAAGATGAACTTTTTACTGTCATTTTTAGAAAAGGACAATCTGATGTCCTGTTGACCAACAACAGTGTAAGGGGATTTCACGCTTGAAAACGTACGGCCTCTATCCATGGAGTAAAAAATGTCACCACCTCTTGCAATCAAGAAGAGTTGATCAGGCTCATAAGGGTTAAACTGGTAGCTCAAAAACTCGGTCTTCGCAAACAGAGGTTCACTAATCGATTTTCCACCGTCAAATGAGAGAAAAATATGCCCCCGTGTAGATAAAATGACCAAAGAATCCTCTTTCATATCATCAAAGGTGGCGCCATTTTCAAAATACTGGTAGTATTGAATCTCTTCGTCCAGATTCAAAATTTCCGAAATTACCTTTGGCTCGGGGTCTTTGATATGCTTAGAATCACAATTCAATTGGTAATCGTCATTTTTGATTTGGAATCCTCCTGAACATGAGTTCCCGGGGGTAATCAAACGGGAAGTCAACTGTACTTTCTTGATCCCATCAGTGCAGTACCGCTCACTCAATTTAGCCACATCAGGTTCACACGAATCACCCTTTGAATTGAACCCATAGGCACATTGAGTATCATCGATTGTACAGGCACATGGCGTTTCCATTTTTTTCAAATCCTCGTACAACTTATTGATAAAACATTTTGCGTCAGGCTTCCTTCTTAAGAACGACTCCTGATGGCCATAAACACAAGTCCCCTCATTCGAGTTAGGGTCTCTTCTGGCGATCCACTCTTCCATGTCGGATTCTTTACAAGTGGTGTCAAATGCAGACGTAAAATCGATTGTGTAAATCAACTGCTCCTTTGTGCCGGCGTCTACTGCATTCATCACAACAGAAAGATCGGTATTGTCTTCATTGTTCATGAAAAACATTGGCACGACCTTAGAGTCCAATTTCACCTCAGACCACGTTTGGCCCTGATCCAACGAATAGCTGAAGTTATCGGTGTTGATATCGGTGTTGCCTGTGTAGAAGTACTCAATATTGACAGGTGTTGTCACAATGAGGTTACCTAAATCACCAAAGGAGAAGAGAGATGGTTTATCCGACACTTTAGTCCATGAGATCCCACCGTCCCTTGAGACAAACGTCTTCAAAGCTCCGATATCCACCGATAGATACTTGCCTGTATTACCCACACCAATCAAGATACCCGGGGTTTGGCCTGTCACCATTTTACCATCACCTGCACGATGACTCAACCATGCAAGATGGACTGAGCATCCGTCCTCCAGGTTGCAGCCGTCATTGTCGTTGCTTTTCATTGGGTACCAATTTTTACCGTCGTCATAGGTGATTTTACTCTCTGCGTTGATTCCCTGTTGTGAGACGGTTTTTGTGTTGTGAGCGGCGATCCAGACACCGTCTAGAGTTTGAACTTTCAGAATCATCGACATTCCCAGCATGTTAGCAAAAACGCCATCGATGGTCTTTTCAAAATATTCACCATTATGATCAGATCTGTAAACGTCTGCCGCCGGGATTAAATCCTTTGATTTACCATAGGCTGTAACATAGAGCATATCCGGTGTGGAGTAGAGAACATGATAGGACCAGGACCGCTTTTGATCCTCAAATTGGGCTTCTTTGAACGTCAACCCATCTCTCGAGACATATAACTTCGATCCTGTTGACAGTGAATACTTATCGGCACTCACTGTCAAAATAGCAAACGGACCCTCGATGTCTACATTGGAGACAAATAGATTGTTGAGCTTTGGATCATTTGACATCTTCACGGTGTGGAAGTAGTCCGTTGAGGCCACAACCTTACTGGATTCCAAAAACCCGAACGTGTTGTACTCTCTTATTAGGCAAACCATCGTAGAGTCTGCTCCTTCCGTGAAATCCGGGTTCACCTTGGTGAACTTACAGGATTGAAGGTTCTCCACCTCTATCATTGTAATTCCCGACTTGAACCTATCTTTTGTGTATCCCACCAATGGTTTTGTCGATCCGGTCACCTGACCGTCGTCATTCTTCTCGTGTAAGTACTCAAACTGTAAGAGAATCGAGTCCTTGTTTACATAATTCAATTGGGCCTCCGCTTTCAGCAGGTTGATATTCTCCCCAGGAATGTCGAAGTACAACCACGTATCACCCTGGTCCAATGTATAATAGTGTCTATTTGAAGACGTGAAAGCAAAAGCCATTTTCTTGTCATAATCCAGCTCCTGGATACCGATGACCTTCAATGGTTGTCCAGTGGCATTGGTAATGCCAACATTATCCCAGAGCTTACCGGAGTTCTTAGAAAAGAAGAGGCCGTCGTCATTAAAGAGCATCAATCTGGAACTGTCTTCAAATTGAAGCATATTGCCCATGCCTGAAAATCGGGAAGCAATGATTTCCGGTGACCATGAGACATCGTCTGCTTCTATCATCCACAAAAGCGTGAGTAGTGTATTCACCAACCACACCAGCCTCATCGTTCAGCTTTATCTACGAGATTATGGAAGGTCCAGAAATTGACCAGAAAATGCTCATGAGGATTCAGAGTCGATCCAATATTTCGTCTATATTACAAGTCTATTAAAAGTTATTTGTTCTCTTTACACTTCTCCTGATTGTGTTGATACTTGCGCTGGTTTTGGCGTTTCTTCTTTCGCTCAACAAGATTGATTTTGCTCTTTGCTGTGAACCGTGGTTTAATGTTCCCGGTGGTGGAGGGATCCAAGCCGCAGGCCTCCATAATTGAGTAAAGCACCTCTTTGATGCCCGTTCTGTGCGCTAGACTGGATTTGGTTTTTGAGTTTCCTGGATTCGCCGAAACACAGAAGAACCTGGGCTTGATCGTTAGATTGGCAATGGAGGTATTCTCAATCAGGTTTGTGATTGTTTGCTCTCGCAGTTCGGGTCTGATTCGGTCTATCTTATTGAAAATAATGTCAAATTGGACCCCCAATTCGTTGAGGTTTGTGAGGATCATCTCGTCGTATTGGTTCAACCCCACCTTGGCGTCGAAAATCAGGAAACAGTTCTTCACCACCCTTCTGTTGGCCAAATATTGGAAAATCAGCTCCCCCTGCCACGCCTCACCCTTTACGCCGTAGCCCGGACTGTCCACCAGCCTGAAAAGTCCTCCAACGTTGTAAAAGTTGAGACAGGGCGTGTAACCTGCAGTTTGCTTAACTCGAGCATAAACTGCGGTTGCTTCCTTGCTTTTACTGAGCAAAGAGTTGATAAGAGAAGATTTTCCCACGTTGCATCGGCCCAACAGGATCACCTCGGGCAAGTTGTTCTCAAAGTCCTCCTGCTGCTGCTTGCGTTCTTTATTCTCAATGAACTTAAGATGACCAGGCTTGAGGCCAATATCGATAGAACCGGTGGAATCAGTCATCCGACCCGTCCTACCACCTTCATACTTATCCAAGGGCATATCATCTTCCTCAGATTCCAACTGATCCTCCTCAAATTGGTTTTCAATTCTCCGTGCATTTTGACGTTCAATT
Organism: Saturnispora kantuleensis; assembly: GCA_030557035.1. Lineage (NCBI taxonomy): Eukaryota > Fungi > Ascomycota > Pichiomycetes > Pichiales > Pichiaceae > Saturnispora > Saturnispora kantuleensis. The sequence continues at coordinate 13,461 of JAKTVD010000037.1, read as the reverse complement.
TCAAGTCTCTCGTTCTCCCCTAGAATCAAATTGTACCGATAAATTGACCAATCTAAGCTAACGCGAGCCTCAGTCAAAAACCTCGCCATCTTGGAGTACTCGCTGTTGGTCACCTTTTGATGGATTGGTAAACTACTAAAGCGGGCAAGCTTCTTCATCAAATAAGGTCCATCTATCGAATTTTCCTGCTTGAAAGCCTGTGCATAATGAGAAAATTGTCGCTTCAACATCGCTCCTTCTTCCAACCAAAGATGGTTAGCTTTGAATGATATTCGGACCATTTTACTGCCCTTCTTTATAAAAAAAATGTAGGTACGAGGGTGAAATTTCTTTTGCGAGAAGAACCCTCCCTTTCTCCCACTAAAAGCCTCAATTGGTACCCTCAGCCATCTGTTGTGACCTCCTTTCTTGTCCAGTTGAAGAGAAAGAGTGTGCTTGTCCCATCATTGAATTTTCGGAGAGAAAATTGACCAGGAAGACGAAAATAACCACTTTGTACACTATCAGATTTAAGACAACACGTAGATGCTTCACACACCACCAGTGAGAACCAACTGGCAAAGCAGGGACCAGACTAGGTACGATGTGGACGATGCCGAGATGGACCGGGAGAGCGGAGAGACGTTGAACTCGGATATCAAACTGGAGCAGAGCGATTACCACAGCTCGATAACCAAGGAGGCGAATCAAACCCTAAACCTGAACAATAACGACGGCAATGTCACCTCGGCCTTGCAGCTGGAGGCCACCGTTGATATTTTTTTAAACGAGTTTTTTCAGCCTTTGAATGCATCGGATTTACCTTCGGAGTTGCTGGAGGTTTACGAGGGATTCTTAAAGGAGTTGAAAGAGCCGAAATTTGAGCGGTCGTTGGCTGTTTGCGAGATATCGGATTTGTTCCAGTTGTTTTATCAGAGATTTCATGTGGTGACGATGGAATTCATGGATTCCAAGGCTCAATATGAGCTCTCAGATAAGGATATTCCCAGGGTGACCCAATATTACAGGTACAATCTCTTGATCGAGAGACTGCTCTGTGACACGTTTTACGTCCAGATAACGTTTCCCAATAAGAATATTGCGATTGATGACTTTGAAAGAGTTGTGAATCAGAACTTTTCGTTGAAATTGGAATGTTTGAATAAACTGCCGATCCATTTCGAGAATTTGGATATTGAATTACCAGCAGACATCGAACGGGGGTTCATCGACTGTCTCTCGGATGAGATCTTGTCTGAATTTGAGCTTATGTCGGCTGAGCGAAGTGCGACGTTGAAAATGAAATACTTGATCAAAATCCACACTCTGTTGGGTGACATTGTGAAGAAATTGACAAATGATAAGGGAAATTACGTCTTGAACACGGATATCTATTTGCCCCTTTTGATTTTCTCTATAATCAAGCTACGGGATTTGAGTAACCACTTTTTGGTGACCCAGTTGTTACTAATCAAGCGTTTTACCAACGAATACATCTTTCATTATGAGGATGATCAACTACAGGAGGAGAGAGGGAAGCTGCTCTACGTTTGTGCGAACTTTGAGGCGTGTATTTCCTACATATCGAGCGTGACATTGGATAATCTTGGATTGGAACAACCTCCGCCTGAATGGAATGGGTGTCCCAACAGTGATAAATCGAGATTGGAATTGGATGCATTGTTGAATTCCTCGATTGGATTGGAGCTCATAGACGATGAGGTGGAGGAGTTCAAGAAGAGCAATCCTCCAATTCCAAATACCTCCCCGACCACCACATGGTCGGTGAATTATTCGAAATTGACATTACCGGAATCGGTCTTGAATGCGGATCAGGGGTTAAAATCGATTAGCAGTGCTGTCGACAATAGCATTAGGAATATTATGGGCAAGGTTTCTTGGTTGGGAAGCGTGTCCTCCAGTGATGACGTTGTGAAGCAGGCGACTTCTTCCAACCAGAACAACGAGATTTTCTCGGATTCCCTATTACAGCAATTGGAGGAGAACGTGGCGCTTCAAGACCAGGGGAACAGTGTGACTCCCACGTCCAGTTTGTCGTCAAATGGTGGGAATGGTGCCACGAAGCCGAATTTGGATCTGACTTCCCAATTCCCATCCGCCAACGCCGAAACGATTGTGGAGGGGTCTTCCGTAGGCCCCCGAGCCGTGAGGGCCTCTTCCACGCAGGAGAAGTTGATGTCGAAGTTTTCCACAAGTGTCGGTGGTGTGATGAAGAACTTCAGGCCTCTGAGCACCTCGTCGTCCACGACATCGTTGAATAACACCGAGGTGAGTCCGGCCCAGGGGAGCAAGGCGCTTGTGAGTCCAGTCAAAATGAGAGGGAGCGTATCATCCCTCAATAACAACACAATACGCAGCAGGACAACGAGTTTCATCAATTCCTCGATCTTCGGCTCCCCAACCTCAAGCAGCAACACAGTCAACACGGCCAACACGTTACCCCTCACAGACACTCAGCATACCAGAACAAACAGCATATTTGGGGCCTTGGAGTCGGCCATTGGTGGCAACCGCAGCAGAGGAAACTCAATACCAAATAAGGTCCCACCTCAGGAGACTGACGACACAAGTGACCACATCTTAGAGGACATTTCCAGGTTAAAAAAGTTTGATAAGAGGTTCGACCAGTTGACCATTGTGGAGTTGACTGAAATCTACGACAATTACACCTTCATCATGAATAGAGTCTCCAATTTATAACCCCTTTTTTATAACCATCTCCACATTGCTGAGCGAATGAGCCTATGGTATTTTTTACTCAAAAAAACATTGGGCGTAAAAAAGTCAACAGTGGTTTCTCCTTCCTGTGTTGATTAGGTTTGATGGCGGCTACGTTTTTATCAACAAGTGCTCATGTTTCGCAGCAGTTGATGATGGTTATAAACAAGGTGATCTTTCAATACAGGTTTTTCCTCATCTCTTTAGGGGTATTCTTTTTCACTTTCCAGGTCCTCTTCACAACCTCCTCCCATGATGATCAGTTGAGGGTTCTTGAGATGATGTATCCAACGACTAATCTCACGGAGATCTTGAACAGTTATAAGGAGACGGTTCCAAGAAAGAACACGAATTCGATGTACACGATTGAGGCGAGATTGAGATACTACTTTCCCTATGATGCCGAGGGAGAAGTGGAAAACAACATCTGGCAATTGTGGAAGTTCAAGTCGGACGACAGGAGGTTTCCTTCCCAATGCTTGGAACACGTTCAACGTTGGAGATTGGTCAATACGGACTGCAATCACAACTTGATCACGTTTGAGGACGGTGAGAGACAGTTGGATGATTACTTTGGGTATGATATGCCCGAGGTGGTTGAGGCTTATAAGGCCCTACCGGATGACAGGTTGAAGTACGAGTTTCTGAAATATTTGATCATCTATCTCAATGGGGGTGTCTATGCGGATGTGGATACGTTGGACGCAAAGCCGGTGAGATATTGGCACAATTCCCATGTCAAGCCGGCCCGGTTGATGGTGGGGATCAACATCGATTACAATGACGTCAATTGGGACATTCTCTACAACAGACGAATCACCTTTTCCAACAGGTTATTCATGGCAAAGTCCCATCATCCCTTCCTATCTCATCTAATTGCAAGAATTACATACATGACGTTGAATCAAAAGAGCGAAATTGCAAAGATCAACTGGGATGATGCCTTCCAATATATCGACTCCAACGAAGAGCCCCTAACCCAATTCACTGGTGAATCCATCTTTACTGATACACTCTTCGATTACTTCAACAAGTTGAACAACCCCATTGTCCATAGAATTGCAAGAACCGACAAGGACTTGGTTCCCGAGAAGATCTTCGGTCCCGAAACCGACGATCTCTTCAGCTACAAACTATTCACCCTCTCAAAGGGTCCCTCCCAGATCGACGACGTCGTCGTCATGCCCCAGATGGCATTCAGAGGCCCAAGTAAGGGGTTGCGGAAGGGGGACCAAAACATGGATAGTTATTCATCCGAATACGACGACGAAAACCGTAAGAACGATGGTTACTATGCCAGACCTCTTCATCTCTTCTCCTGGGACGGGGTCACGCACGGGGTCATGTTTTAAGTCGCGTGATTCACTCTTGGCCTGATCGTATGTCCAAAATAAGATTTATAAACAAGATTACTCTGTCTTTTGATAATCAATAAAAAGATCGGTATTTGAATTAACTCGTATCCACGTGGTGACTCAAAATCCCCTCTTTTCATCGTTCTCCCATATTAATTAAAAACACCTTCAATTAGCCCGTCACCATAGCGCTTTACCCTCTTCTTTCTGCCCTCGCCGCAGGTTTACCCCCTATCAAACCCCGCCTATTGGGGGTTCCTGACAAACAAATTGATGCTCGTGTGGGTATCTAATTTTCACATGCTCATGTGTATAAAAGGAAGGTGATTTCCTTATATTTGGTCGGATTCTTCAAATAGATTAATAATAAAACATGTCCAGTGACACTACACAGGAGAAGATTGAATATGATATCGAAACCCAGACACTAGCCGCCTCAAATGACATGGACTATCTTAAAGGTGAGGATGTTCCATTGGATAGAAAGATGGAACTGATTAATAACGCGATTGACGAGATAGGGTTCACGTGGTTCCACTTTTACCTCTTCTGTTTGGCCGGGTTTGGTTACGCTGCCGATTCCTTGATCTCGATGGTTCAATCTGCAGTTCAAACCGCTGCAGTGTATAAGCAATACGAGTCTATGACGTATCCGATTTCAACCCAATTTTGTTATGCGGGGTTGTTTTTTGGGGCCATTGTGATTGGGTTTTCTGCCGATCTAATTGGTAGGAAAATTGCATTCAACTGCTCCCTTTTGCTGTCTGCTTTGTTTGGTTTCATGGCCGGTGGGTCATCCTCATTGGCCATGTACATGGTTAATATGTTTCTCTCGAACTTTTTCTTGGGTGGTAACTTGGCCCTAGATGTGACCCTATTGATGGAGTTTTTGCCACACAAGTACCAATATTTGAACACATTCATGGCATGTTGGTGGGGTATTGGTCAAACAGTTTGTGAATTACTGGCCTGGGCATTCATCCCAAACTTCACCTGTGAAGGTGCAGGAAACTGTCCAATGCATGAAAACAGGGGGTGGAGATACACCTGGTACAGTGCCTCGGGGCTGGTCTTGGTTTTGGCCCTCTGTAGAATCTTATTGTTCAATGTTTTGGAATCACCAAAACACTTGGCGTCCCAAAAGAGGGATTCCGAGGCTGTCGAAGTCCTGCAAACCATTGCAAGCAAGTACAACAGACCGATGTCGTTAACTGCGGATCAATTGGAGCAATGTGGTGACGTGACCATTAATGACGACTTCTACGAAAATCCAACCATGATCAATTCCTTGAAGCAGATGTGGGGTCACTTCAAGTTGTTGTTTGTTAATAGAATTGCCATGAGATCCAACATCATCATGATCATTTCTTGGTTTGGTGTTGGTATTACTTACGGTATTTACAACAACTTCCTCTACGCCTTCCTAGCTGCTCATGGCGCAAATATGGGTACAACAACATACGAAGTTTACAGAGACGCTACGATTGAAACGTTCCTTTCCACGTTTGGTCCTGTCTTTGCTGCCGGAATGATGCTCATCCCTGGATTCAATAGAAGAATTGTCATGTGTATGAGTGGGTTGGCAGCAATGGTTGTTTTAATGTGTTACACGATCGTTAGAGCCGAAGGTGCCAATGTTGTGGTCGCCTCCATTTCTTACATCACCATCAACATGTACTATGGTACCTTGTACGCCTACACACCGGAGGTCTTGCCAACAGTCACTAGAGCAACAGGCGCGGCCCTATGTTTGGCCTCCAATAGGGTGGCAGGTATGTTGGTGCCAGTGATTTACCACTTTTCCACCAATAAGAACTCCTCTGCTCCCATTTACGTTTGTGGTGCAATTATCGGTCTTATTGGTGTCTTGGCTATGGCCATGCCGTTCGAGCCATCCAAAAAGAGGTCCATGTAAAAATTACATATAGCTTTCTAATTAACTTATACATTAGCAGATTTCTCTAAACAAGGTAAGAAAGCAAAAATTTGTAGAGCTTGAAGGCCAAAAAGAAGACGACGAAGGAAATCACAGGGATGAGATAAACAAGCGCCAATTCTAACGGATTTCTCAATTTTAATGGAATTTCCACCGATGGCTTACCAAAGTCACCATGATTATAATAATATTGCATGTCCATTTCCTTTTCCTGCCATCTTTTAAAAATCCATTTGGTAAGGGACTGCATTTCCTTCTCCTCTTGTTCCTGGTCTGGTTTCTCGTTTATTAATTCGATATCCGGAGTTTCTGTCCTCATGTCGTATTCACTGATCAACATGCTGATCTTCTTAGGAGACTGACCTTCAATATAGACCTTAAATAATGTGAATATATCCTGAGCCTGTTCTTCCAGTGTGTGATCCGAATATCCGATTGTGAAATCGAGTATTTTCGATGTTCTTGGAGATAGCTCCTTCAGGGACAAGTAGAGGCCCTTAACCCTAGGTAAAAGTATTGCGTCCATAATTGGGCCATTGACTTGTTGTGCGTACTTTTTTGACTTTGTCAGGTGATCATTGTTGATGTTGGTTCCCTCGGGGAAAATCAACATCCACACCTTTTCCGAAAGGTTACAGATTTTATCAAATTGGGTTTTCATGTGTTGATAGTCATTCTCCCACTTTCTGCTCAAAAAGATGAAGTTGTAATTCTGCATCCCGTACCCCAGGATTGGCAATTTCTTCAACGAGTCCTTCATGATGATGAAGATGTGATCGTGACAATTATTCAAATAAGCAACAAACCAGAGGTAGAGCCAATCGGAGTAAATCTGATGGTTGGCAATGATGACTGCAGATTGATCCAATGTCAATGTTCCCCGGTTCTTACCTTTCGTTATGATGGACTTTTTCAGCAACTCCTCATTTTCAAAACTTAGACTGAGAATGGATGAAGAGCTGAAATATGTGGTCATAAAAGTCAAAAGGGTCACAAAGTTTTTCTTGGTAAATTCCATCACATCCTCCCGCAATTGGGGGTCTTTAACGAACAATCTGGCTAGAAACTGTGAATAAACGATTGATAAACATCCTGTCACAAAAATCACGGCTAGAGTCAGTAATTTAAAAGGTAGTATGGCCATTTGGCCAATAGAAAGGCATTGGGGGTTCTTTGAAGTTTCCGAGGGCATTTTCCTCTTCAGGAGAAGAAAGAGGTGACAAATTGATGGTATCAATTTGATAGAATTTAGGTTTGATCCCCCTCGAAACGGGGCTCAGCATGCTCAGCATGCTCTCGTAAAGGTACGAAAATTCAAGTAGAAAAGGAAAATAAAGAAAGGAAATCAAACGAGTGGAGGAACGTTTTCCGAACATTGGCCAACAAAGTTACCTGCTGGATTGTAAGAACAGACAATGTATGTTCCCCAGTAATTGCCACATTGTTTGTACCCACAACCCAATTTTGTTGTGGACTTCCAGATCACCTGGGTGAAGTGATCGTACACATTGCAGGAGGAGTAATCGTATGAGTCGCCTTCTGCGTACCATGCGTCAACTGCCCCCGTCACGGTGTAACCCAAAGCCAAGTTCTCCCCGTATTGGCCTCCGGAGTGTTTCAAGTTACCTGAGCAGTCATACTGGTCCGCGTAGTTTTGGGCATATTGGGCTAGTGTTGTGTCCCATGTCAATGAGTCAACACCATGAAGAGCTCTCTTGGCGTTGTGTTCGCTGAGGATTTCAGATTGGAAATCGGACGATGCTGCAGCCGTGGTTGCTGCGGCCGTGGTTGTTGGAGTAGTGGCTGCGACTGTTGCTGCGGCCGTGGTTGTCGGAGTGGTGGCTGCGACTGTTGCTGCGACCGTGGCGGTTGTTGGTTCGGTAGTGGCTGGAGTGACCTCCACGTTGAGGTCATTGACCAAATCAGCAGTTCTTGCTGCCGTGGTCTCCAAAGTCCCCACCGTGGTGGTTGGAGGGGTGTACCCTGCATTCAATGTTTGTCTTTCGCCCTCAACGATGACCGTGGTGTAGACTGTTTCTGTAACGACGACTAATACTGGGGCGGATTGCACCAAGGTAAGTAAAAGAGTGGCTAATGCGATTTTGGCTAGCATTGATATGGAATGGAATGAGCTCAAGGGCCATCCTCACCCCCTTACCTGCAACGAGATCTACCCCAATATTTATAATGTGACGCGTCTAGAATGTTAGAGGCCAATTCCACCGCGTGGACCCCCTTTAAAAAGCGCTCAGCATTGCTATTCATTCCGGGGAACCTCTTCCACACCCCTCCACCTTTTCTACAGCTTAATACAAGAAACTTCACAGGAGACAATTATAAACATGTAGGTTAGCCTATGAAATTGGATGGGATTCTCAGCTGGAACTTTTCCACCCTTTGGAGAGATTTAAAGTCATCTGCATCATAACGGTGATCTGTCGTTTTTGCCCAATTGGGAAAATTAAACTCGATTCTAGACCCTGACAATTGGGGTTTCGACGGCATCACCGGGTCTAGACCTGGAGTGAATACGTCATAGGTTGAAAGCAAGCAATAACTTTGAATACGTCATATTTTTGAAGCAACCAATATCTCTAAGTACGTCATGCCTCTAAAGTGTATCAAAGAATGCGGTTGATCTATGAAAGGATCCGACAATTTTGATTTCAAGGCAGAGATCATCCAATTGGTCGACACACTCGCAGAAGTTTTCTCCGTCCCAAACTTCTAAAAAGAAGACGTATCTCCATGGACTGATGACACTGGGTCTGGTAGTGATGGTCTGCAAATTCAAGTTATTAACTTTGAACTTTTCCAAGATGTCGCAAAGACTGCCAAAGTTGTCGTTGTTCTTGATGATGAAGGTCACAAGGTGGATCTTCTTGTCGGAAATCTTAGCATTTGCCTTAGGGGTGAATTCTAAATTCGGTGCCTCCTTGGCACCCAAGATTAAAAACCTCGTAGTGTTTCCCTTGAAATCCTCGACGCTGGCCCTGACAATGGGCACTTTGAACAGCTCCGCAGCTGTAGCGGAAGCGATTGCGGCGGTTGTCGACCTTTCCTCATCATCCAAATGAGTCAATGTCTCCACCGCCTTAGAAGTGGACGAGGTGTCGATTCTTTCAATCTTCAACCCATTGTCATACCCATGTTCCTTCAGAAACTTCACACATTGGCCCCACGCTTGAGGATGGGAATACAGCTTTGTGATCTTACCAAGATCATTCGTATAACTGATCAAATTGTGATGAATCGCCACAAATTGTTCTCCAACAACGGTAAAGTCGGGATTCTCCTCCCTCCTTGTGAACCAATCCCTAAAGAGATCATAGGTTGTCACCACTTGACCATTGGAAGAGTTCTCCAACGGCACTACGGAGTAATCAACGGACTTCGACTCAACCGCCTCAAAACAGGCCCCAATCGATTTCTGCGGAAGGTACTCAACTGAAAGGGTATCATTTTGATACACGTCAAATTGTTGCTTCGCCGCCTGGTGGGTATAAGTTCCTTGAGGCCCCAAATATCCCACTTTAATCACTTTCACCATTGCTTTGTGGCTATGGAACCCTAAATGGTGAAAAATCAAAACGCCCAAAAACGAGATAAACTCGGACGTGCAATGTCACAATTTGGAAGAGATCCTGACACCGAAATTGTGCTCCGCATTTCTCATTTGGCTTTTGGAATAATTTCAATGAATTTCATTCAATTGGTGAAGACAATGTTTATCTCCCGCAAGATTCATCGTTATTATTACTCACTTTTTCCAAATGAAACCCATTGAAAAGATTGCCATCATCGGCGGTGGACCATCTGGTCTTGTGACACTGAAGGAACTGTTGCATACATCTGCCGAAGGTAGATCGACGATTTTGAGGCCCAATGCCACCAACGATATGCCAGCAAATCCGGCCTTTAGAGAAATTGTCGTTTTTGAACAGTCGGACCACATTGGTGGGGTTTGGCAGCACAGCGCTAAAACAGATCCAAAGTTTCCTGTTTATACTGATGACTATTCTTCTCCTGAAAGTGTTAGACCACACTTAGCTGGACCACCTGGGGAAGAATTAAAAACATCAAGTTTACAAAACCCTGTAGTTATTAATAAGCCGATCGATGAAGATTTGCTCTACTCAAGGAGTGCGGTTTACGATACTCTTTTCACCAACATCCCCAATAACGTGATGAAGTTTTCCACCAATTTTGAGGACGAGATCATCACGGATCCAAACTCCATCCATTATGAACCATTTACATTCCACCAAAATGTCAATAGATACATTCAAAAGTTTGCCAACGAAAACGACCTTTCCAAGTATGTGAGATTCAACTCCGTGGTTGAAAAGGTCTACAAAGAGGGAGATAAATGGAACATTTTAGTCTGCCAGTTAGATACGGAGGAAGGAACCCAAAGATGGTATTTGGAGCAATTCGACGCGGTGGCTGTGGCTGTTGGTAGGTTCAATGTGCCCTTCATCCCGAAAATCGAGGGGTTGGATCAATACGTTAAAGAACACCCTGATGTTGTTCTTCATGCCAAGGCATATAGATCGGCAAAGCCATTGAAGGGTAAAAAAGCCCTCATTGTCGGCTTAAGTGTTTCTGCGGTCGATATTCTTCAATATTACATCCCCATTTGCAAAGAAACCCACATCTCAGGGAATAACAAGTTGGGGTTTAAAAATGATGAGGAAAGACTCAAGAAGGCCGATTGGATTGAACAGATCCTGGCAGATGAGAGTTTAAACGTTCACAAACATTCCCGTATTGCCAAATTTGTTGGTGATGAGGTCCACTTCCAGGACGGCTCCGTTGAATCCGGTTTCGATCAAATCTTATTCTGCACCGGCTACCATAACTATTTCCCATTTCTGGATATTCCCGAAAACAAGACCTCAAAACTGGTTGAAATCACTTCCGGTTATGATGGAAACCCAAACTTTGCCAGGACCAAAATTGATAACCTCTACATGTACTTGTTCACAATTGAGGATCCAACAATTGCTCATATTGGATTGGCACATAACCCTCTCTTCTTTTTGACCTCTGAGGCAGATGCAATTGCATTGGCTGGTGTTTGGTCAGGGGCATCCCAACTGCCACCAAAGGAGGAACAATTGGAATGGATCAAAAACAGATGGGTTGGAAAGGTTACAGGTTTCCAATACTACGACGAGCATCAAATCCTCGACTTTATTGGCAAATGTTATGAACTGGGTCCAAAGGGTAGATATAACATGTTACCTATGATTCCTCCAGACGCCATTGATACTTCTAAAAATGTCCTTTACGAGACTTTTTACAAATTCGTCAATAAAGAGCTTAATGATGATGATCCAAATAATCAATACGTTGGACCTTCCATTTAGAGCTTTTTTATTAATTTCCCTTTTTATAATCATTTATTTAAAGCAAAGAAAAACCCTCACATGATGGTACAATCCCCATCCTTTCCGTTATTAATCGATTTATTCTTTCTAAACTTAAAGTTATTGGTACTATTGGTGTTAACACCCTTAAAGTCCTTGTGTTGGCCTGATGAAATGGTCTCCGTGGCGGATAGAGAGTTGGATGGGGTATGCTTCTTATAATCCGGAAATCTAATGGTGGACCTGATATTAGAAGCGGCCAATTTTGGATTATTCATTGAAAAGGAATCCACGCTCTCCAATTCTTCTTCTTCATTCAATTCAACCCCCTTTGTGGTGTATGTAATAATAGGATCAATCCCCCCTTGAATGATGGAATTTGCAAGAAAGCAGTACAGTTTAATCCACGCCTCCTCCAGTTCAATTGGGAACTTCTCTGGAGAGTTACCAAACCAATCCTGGAATGTTTTAATAAGGGCATTACCCATAGTCTTAAAATATGGCGACTCAATCCCTAAAATACGCGCATGCAAGCGACCCAGGTTGGATAAGGGTTCCTTCATTTTTGACAAATCTTCCAAGGCATTGATAGTAGTTGACAGCACACCAGCAAATGCTGAGGCTTGATGTTTGATATTCGGCACCAACCTTTCAATTTCCGGATCCATAGACATCAAGTTGTTATAAAACTGAATGCAAAAGAGGTACTTGGTGAAACATTGGGAATTGAATGAGTTGTTAACATTACCATCCGCACTGGAAGTTTGGGAATCATTCGAAGTTACAATGGCCCATGATCTTCTAATTAACTCTATCTCTTTTGGCTTCAATTTCAATGATACTTGATAACTCTTCTGCGTAGATATTGTGGAATTCGGTAACCAATGAGTCTCGAATGATCCGTTCAAAGAGGATGTTGAGTTGATTGATGTTGCCGTCATCGAACGAGATAAAATAGATATTGTTTCCTGTGAAGACTTACGATCTCCTAACGTTGGCTGCTTGTTAACACTTGCGTTGGAGCCTCTATGGAACATGTTGAGATGAAGAAGAGTATCAAAAACGGTCCTACTTTTTGTGGGCCTTTTTTCAGGAACAAAAATGGGGAGCGTATGTGCTCAGCAGTAAAAATGGGGAGTCCATTTAAAAAGTCATAAAAACCAATTAGATCTCATTGCTTGTCAATTATGAAAAAGCAAATGTGTGTTTTTTAAAGATGTATCGTCAGCGACCATCCCACATTTCTATTTCCCTGTTTAACCGGAGTTAAGTGGCTCATATCTTTTATTTCAATTGGTTTTATTCCAACTTCTTTCAATTAAAAGTAATCATTAGTGGTTGTATAGTGTAGTGGTTATCACCTTCGGTTTTGATCCGGATAACCCCGGTTCGAATCCGGGTACGACCTCTATATAAAGCCTGGTTAGCTCAATCGGTAGAGCGTTTGACTCTTAATCAAAAGGCTGCGGGTTCAAGCCCCGCATCGGGCTTATTTTTTAAAACAAAGAGTTACTGAGAAGTAGTGGCATATGTTTTGTGGGCGTAAACTTTACACTAACCGACGTGTCCTCTCGCAAGGGATTGCGCGGTTGGTTGACTTTCTCTATGGGGCACAGAGAAGTTAGAGACCCGTGGATCCCCTTTAGTTGTTGTTTACATCCATGCATACCTCAACGTATTCTAATTCAGTCATTCCCCTTTACCTGAAAAATGTAACATATGAACTTGTGATTGCACTGAAATCGTTCATGATGAACAAACAGGAATCAGTATGTTCCAAGAGAGTGACATAACCATTGGTCTACTACATAAATAGAGTATCCCACTCAGTGTAAGCTTACAATATATAGAAAAAAGGTAAGTAACCCTTTGTACCAATGTGCACCTTATCCACATCATTTAATTTATGTCATGCCGTCCAATTTGGCCTAAGAGGAGAAAGAAGAGGTGAAAGCTTATTTATCCGGGCATATTAACTTATCTTAATGCTAACTTTAGTAACAAATTAAGGAAGAACAAAATTAGGCAACGCCCGTGTAGCGTAATGGTTAACGCGTTTGACTTCTAATCAAAAGATTCT